>CANTUT010000143.1:515000-567500 GCA_947687605.1 Reutealis trisperma | reverse complement strand
TAACTCCACTCTGTAACCCAATAAAATTCATTTTTGTATTGAAGATCATTACCTAATTTTCAGTAACCTCAATTGAATATTATTGTATCTAATACCTTAAAACATTTCTCATCCAAAGGACTCAAATCCATTTTAGGTATATTCAAAACTATTAAATTTTTCAAAATTGTTTAAAACTATTCTTAAAAAATCAAATCATTTTCATTTTTATTTTAGAACTCAAGATATCGTGTCCATGGATGCTAATGTAATACCCAAAGATTTTATAGCTTATTCTAATTACTAATAATACTAGAGCATTAGATTTTTGAATGTGAGTATAGTAAAGAAATGATAAGTAATTAGGCAGCAATCTTGTGACTTAATATACATTGTTTTCCTAGTTTATAATTTTACCATAATTAATTGTGCTCTAATGATTTAAATAGAATTCATACGATAACTTTGATGTATATAAAGAAGTTAGAGAACATAAATTTGAAAGTTATAGTGAAAGGAATGAAAGAAAGTTATAAGGAAATTTTCTAAGTATGTTAATAGGCTTATGGGTTTGTTAATGGGCCTTGAAACATCAAAGGCCTAAGCTCAATAAGAGGTGGCCAGCCCATGGGCCTAAGAGTGAGTGAACATCAAATTTGTGAGCTAAAATAGTTGGCCCAAGATAGTAGAAAATGATATTGTAGAGAGAGTCACAAAAATTGATCAAGTCAGCCACAAAAATTGACCAAGTCAAAATCTTAAATAAGTTGAACTCTCATCTTCTCTACACATGAGTCAAGGTGCATTTTTAGCATTCCCATACCATCATGATGAACATCATAATTGTAAAGAAAATTTTAACCATCCAACTTGATCAAATCATAGCCATCCATTGTGATTAAATATTGATCATCGAATTGAGTTTGATCAAATCCTCACCATCCAACCCATTATATATATATAAGCAAATTTATGTTATGAACATCATTTTGCCTATCTCTACACCAAATCCTCACAATGACAAAGAAAATCTCTTTACACTAATTGCAACAAGAACTTACTAAGCCAAAATCTCCCAATGTGAAAAATTATGTTCATCTTTTCTTTTACATGTTCTAAGTATAATTTTAGTATTTAAGTTACATAGATTTCTCCTACACCATATATATGAAATTCGGCCATATAGGAGTATTTATACAAGATGTAGTTTTGATGTTCCTAGTTGAAATAAGGAGATTTGATTAGAAAATTAAAGGATTTATGTGAAGATAGATAAAGGAAGCATGAAAAATACCTAAGTATCACTAAAGGGGAATTTGGCCAACATTAGGAAATGATCAAGAAAGTGTTCAAAATTCTAATTGAACACATCTATGGATATTTTAGATGAAGGAAAATGATTTAGAAGTGTTAGAATAAATTTTGGGAACTTGATTCAAGACTTGGAAATCTTAGTGGCATAAACTAAGTTAAAAGAGGAACTTGATTTTCTAATACTAGATTTTGATAATTGAATTATCATATATGTTTTATGTTATATTAGTTTCACATTTCTATAGCTAATTTGAAAATTTGATGAGAAATTATAAGTTTTTCCCAAATTTGACCTAAGTGGGACTAATAGGGGATCACATGAATAAGAGTAAATTAACTCAAAATAATTGGTGGGAATTGATTGCCTAAGTATTAATTTGATGAATCTATGGTTAATTTGATGTTTGAAAGGGAAATTGACAATTCCGAAAATTCTAGGGTTTATGGAACAATTTGAAAATTTTGAGATTTAAACTTGAATTCATGAAATTGAATAAGGAATTTAGCTTGGAAATAATTAGAAATAAGAATAAGTATAAGTATGACTATGACATTGTTGATACAACCCTATTGTAAGTTGATTTAATAAAATAAATGTAAGATAGATAAGTTATAATTAATAACATCATTAGTTACTAATTGATATGTAATTAAAATGATATGGGTATAGAACATCAAGGCAAGGGCAAGGAAAATGCTCAAGATCATGAAGGACACTAAGTTAACAAAAAGTGAACATTAATAGGAGTAAAGGAGTTCAAAGTGAGTACTTAATAAATAATATGATATGTGACATACTTTATAAGCCATTGTTGATTGAACTATTCTTATTTGAATATCCCAACTTCTTGTTGAACATGAATTGCTTATTGAATGATGTGTTTGAATATGAAGTTCCTTTATGGCATTTGGCTATTATGAACCCGTTCACATTGATTTCATAATGTAAACATCAATGAGAATTATTTTCGTATTGGTATATTTTCCATTGAATTCCCTATTGTGAATTCCCTATGAACCTTCTATTGAGTGCCTATTGATAAGCAGAAATACCCTTTTGATGTGGAGTAACACATTGTACCTTGTTCACTTGGTATAAGCCAGTGAGTAGGGTAAGAGTATCAAACCTCTATTAGGGGGGAATGCCTAACCGCAAAGCCCAATAAGTATCGCGTAGTGTGATGCATATGAGTGAGCAAGGCTTAGACCACCACTCTTTAATATTCAGGTGTGGGAAGCTTTATGCTTCGAAGACATTATTATTTTTGCTAAAACATGTTCTAAAATTTGAAATGACCAATTTTGATTAACATCATTCCATTGCCTTCATGAACATATTCAAGTGATATCTTATAATGCCTTCGCATTATGTTATATTATTATATACTCACTGAACTTGTCTCGTTTCATAGTTATTCAAAATTTTTAGGTCAGGGTAATTTGTTAGCAAGGTAAATTCTGAGCTATGCTTCTCTGCTTGGGACTTGCTCTGTTTAAATGCTATGTTTTGTGTTTTGCTTATGTCATCATAAGGATAATCGATCTAGAGCTCCGTATTAAAATGTATTATGTTTGGAAGTGTTGTAATAATAATAGTTGTTATATATATATATTTATGAAAAGAATGTATGGATAGTATTTATTAATACTTATGAATGTTATGCTAATTAATAGTTATGAAATGGTATTAAAATGCATTGACTATAAATAAATGGTTAAAGTAATAACAGAAATGGTAAAGAGTGAATGGAGTTTCGATCTTAGGATAAGTTATAAAATGGAATGTACTGAATAATAATAAGTTTAATAGGGTTCTATAGGTTTAGGTGATTTTATATCTCTTTAAACTTTAAAACCGTTACAACTTAGAAATTGGGTCATGATAGTAGTGGTAGCATAATATTAATATATTTTAAATTGATTGAACATAATATTAATTTCTAAAAATTCAAAAAGAAATTTAATATTCAAATATCAAAATATAAAATTTTATTATCTTCACATTTAATTTTGCCAGATATAAATTTTCAAAAATAATCACTATAATATTTTCATAATTGAATATGTAAATATCTTCTTTAATTATATTCACATATCTAACATTTAAATAAAATTATAATTAATAATACATTTTTCAAATTATAAAAATATATAAAATTAAATAAAAATATAAATTCCAATTACGCTTTAGTAAAGAAAATAATTAAATAATATATTTTCATAGAAACTAAGATTTTATAAAATAAATAAAAATTCATGTTATTACATTATTGATAGTCGGTAGTTGATAGTCATTGCACATAACTAGTATTTAAATGTTAATAGCTAAAAAATATGATCATTTAATAAAATTTTGTTAATTATTGCTATTGAAATGTTTGACAATTAAGGATATAATTTATTTTTAATATATTATTATATTTTCTTTTTCTTGGTATCAACTACAACATAATCAAATAGTAATTTAAAAATTATAAGTAATTATTTTTTATATACTTATATTTTTTCTTTTAACCATAAATAGATTAATATTTTTTACAAATATTATTTTATTGATTATTATTATTATAGTTACATTAAAATTAATTTGAAAAAAATATTTTATTAGTTATAATTTTTTTATTGGGATAAAATGGATTAAAAATAAAACAACGACGAACTGATGTGAAAAAGTTTCAAAAATGCAACTTTTCAAACGGGACAGCTGCTGTTTTATTTTATTTGTTAAATAGATTTAACATTCCTATTCAGTGTAAATCAGTTATTAACTGCACCCGAAAGCTGCACAAAACGCGACCTAAGTCAAAATTAGTTATAAATTGCAAATAACTTTATAAAAAAATGCGTTTATGTATAAATAAACATGCATTTAGACTTGGCCAGTTGATAGATTAGTCAATTGTTATTTATCGGATGGTTATAAACATGTTGATTTGCACGATTACAAATAATTCAAAAAGCATACGAATTCAAGGCCACATTAAAATCAGCAAACAGCCTTTTTTTTCATTCAAAATAATTATTTATTTTTTAATATGTTTTTAATTCTTTTAAGTGAAATATTATTCTAATTTAAATTTTATATAATTTTTATAAATTCAAAAATAAATTTTCCTTAAAAATCGGCATATGAATCTAAAATTAGTTGTTGCTTATTTTCATTCAAAATATTTTTTCATCAAAATATTCTGTTAATTATTTTCACTAATATTATTTTAATTATTTTTTATTTTTATCAAAATATTTTTTAATTTCTTTTAAATAAAAATATTCTTCTAATTTAAATTTTATTTAATTTTAGTAAATTCAAATAATAAACTTTCCTTAAAAAATCGATGTATGAATGCAAATTCATTTATTACTTTTTTTTCATTCAAAATATTCTTTTAATTTTTCAGATAAAAATATTATTATAATTTTAACTTACTAAATTAGAATATAATATTATTCTAAGTTTAACTTACTAAGTTAGAAGATATTCTTCTAATAAATTAATAACTATTATTAGATCTATTAGATGACATCAAGAATTTGAATAAATTCTTCTAAAGAAGGCAATAATTCAATGATTAAGTTTTAATATATATTAGATGGTCTTATATTTCCAAATCAGAAAATAATTTATTTAAATTTTAATGTGGTAAAATAAAAATAAAAAAAAAACCTTTTTTTTGTATATATTAATAAATTTTTAAAACAAAAATAAGAAAACGGTTTAAAGACATTGTGCAAAAATTAGTATATATTAATAACAAATCTGTATCTACACGATACTTGAACTTTCTATACTATATATAAAAGTCCTTTAATTTTAAGAGAGAAAAATTTTTGAATTTCTCATTAAGGACATGATTTTCAATATAAAAGACAAAAAGGATCTTCTTATTTTAGATTGATTGGTTCTATATTTTGTATCTTAATCAAAGAAAAAGTAAAAAAATAAAAATAAAAAAAAATCCTAATATAAATAGAAGTTGTAATTCTAATTATATTTTAATTTATATTTCAACAATAATTTTATTATAAATAACTTCACTATAAATAATAGTTCATGAGACTATTATTTTCTTGTATATTCATATTCGTTTTACGATATCAATATTTGATATTCATTTAAAATATCGACCTCTCATATTTGATATGATTTTTTTGACAAATTTTTTATTGATTTTAGTTTAATTTTCATGTTAATGGCTTAATTTTATTTATTTATTTTTCATAGTTGATATGGTATATATATTTTTTATGAATTTGTTTATCAATTTTAATTTAATTTACATGTTCATGACTTAATTTTAAATTTATATATTTTTTGTATAAAACAACTCTTCCAACTTATTTTTTTATTAGGTTTTAATTGAATTCAAAAAGTATGTGCAATATGAATATTCATTTTGGATTAGAAGTGCATGAAAACGGTTTGAGTTCAACATATTGAATTTGATTACTTCAAGTTGCAGATAAGTTGAATTATCTATTTTGTTAGTTCTCGCAAAGAATTTCAAATAAAATTCAGTTGAATTTTAAATATTCTGAGTTAAGATAGATTGGATTATATTTTTTATTGATTTTTCAAAAATAACTTAAATTCTCAAATTTCATATAAATTTAAATAAATATGGAATTAGATTTACACTAACAAACTCGAATAAAGTTTACAAGTTGACTCCAAAATTTAACACCTCTACCAAAGAAAAGGAATAAAATCTTTAGTAGTTGAAGAGTTGGAGTGTTGTCTTGGAGATATGATAGAACATATTCTTGTATTGTACAATCTCGCTGAACAAACTAATCAAGTTACCAATTGAAGAAAGGCAAAAACCAATCACCAAAGTTAATTTTGAAGGAAGTTGTAAAAGCTTAGTCAAGGAGGAACAACATGTCTAAACCATATCATGGGAGCTTGGAAAATTGGGGGCAAGTACTGGGCTCCACAATGCTTTGTCTCATCAAGCTATTCTACTGGAGCAGTCTTTGTTTACGGCTTGTCCCCAATCTAATTAAAGTCCTTTCTCATTTGGATGACTAGTCCCGTTCCAAGGAATATCCATGAATGTCATAATGTCATAAGCTTTTTTGATTTTTTTTTTTAAATGTGATGCTGATTGATTAATTAATTTTTTATTTAGCCTTTTGGATAACTCAGTTCAATTTTAAGGGAGGTCTCAAAATTTGCCGTTCTTTTTTTTTTTTATTCTTTTTTACCAAAAAAAAATTGCAAAAGGACTCTTAGATCTTAATTATTTATTTAGACATTGACGATTAAATTTGAAATATCTTAAAATATATTCCTAATTAATCGTAGATTCATATATTTTTAATTAGTTACATATTTCTAATCATAGCATAGGATCTTTTAATCTTTCTATTTTGTAATTATTATTGTATACATATATTTTGGTTCATTTTGTACCAAACACACAATAATAATTATATACTCAAATTTTCAATCACATCTATGTTATTTGGGATTTGGTTGATTTATCTCCAGACAAGTCTGTTATTAGATATAAATGGGTCTATAAAATTAAGACTGGGTATATGGTTTAATATCGTGTTACAAGGCTAGGCTTTATAGCTAAAGGTTTTACACAGAAGTATGGGATTTATTATAATGAAACTTTTGTTTATGTGGCTCATATCACTTTTGTTCATAGTCTCCTCTATATTTTTGCTATCAAACATTGTCAATTATTTCAGATGAATGTAAAGAATGCCTTATTAGTGATCTATCTAAAAAAGTATATGTATAACCTCCTCTTGGTTATGATCATCTTCCTAATAAGATTTGTCACCTTCGGAAAGGTCTCTGTGGCTTAAAACAAGCCCTTCGAGCTTGGTTTGCTAAGTTATTAGATAGATCGATTTTCAATCTTGTCCTTATGGTCATGCTTTATCCATTCAACATACTAGTAGAGGATGCATTCTTTTACTTCTTTTTGTGATGATATGATAATAATTAATAATAATTTGCAGGGCATAAGTGATCTTAAGTTGTTTCTTTGCAGGCATTTTGAAATGAAAGACCTCAGCCATCTTAGCTATTTTCTTAGTCTTGAGGTATCTTTTACTCAATAGGCTATTATTTGTCTCAAACAAAATAGACTACATATCTTATTTCTCATGCTGATCTCACATATGAGAAAGTAGCCAGTACTCCTATTGAAGCAAATGCTCATTTTTTTTGCTACTAATGGAACTGCCCTCAATTATGGCACTCTTATAATCAATTGATGGGCAATCTTGTGTATCTCACTATTACTAATCTAGATATTGCTTATGTAGTTCATATTGTCAATAAATTTATGTCTACTCCTTATATGACTCATTTTGTTGCCATCTTTCATATTCTTTACTATGTCAAAGGTATTCTCTTTCATGGTTTAAATTTTTTTACTTCATCCTCACTAGAATTGAAGGGTTATTTTGATGTTGATTGGGCTATCATCATTCTACCACTGGTTACTGCCTTTTTCTTAGTGATTCTTTTATCTCTTAGTAGAGTAAAAAGAAAACTATGGTATCCCGATCTAGCACTGAAGTTGAGTATCAAGCTCTTACTGACATTGCCTCTGAACTAATCTAACTTTGACAACTACTTCTGGATATGGGTATTAAGCTCCCATCCCTGACCTTCTTATATTGTGACAATCGCAGTGCTATTCAAATTTCTCATAATGATATTTTTCATAAGCACACTAAAAATGTTAAGAATGATTGTGAGACTTCATGTACTATAAGATACTATCAAGCTTATTGTAGTCTTTTCTCTTGGTCAAACTATTGACATCTTCACTAATGCACATCAACTATAACGTTTTTGTGATATTGTTACCGAAATTTAGATGGTCGATTATTTACCATCTTTAGCTTGAAGGGGATGTTAATGTGTATTTCTAATTTAGTTATATATTCATATATTTCTAATTAGTTGTATATTTCTAATCATAGCTTAGGATCTCTTAGTCTTCTTATTTTGTAATCCTTGTTTTGTATATATATTTTGGTTTATTTTTATACTAAATATACAATAATAATATACCTAAATTCTTAATCACATCTCTATTATCATATAAGAATTAAAAAAAATCTCACATAAAAATATAACAAATTATGTCAAGGCTTAATGTAATGTCTGGATCTCACCAACTAATAATTTAGGCTTTTGGGTTGAATTCAAGGTTTCTCACATGGTATTAGAGCCAGCTCTGCACCCTAATCTTTCTGTAGTCTTTTGTGTTCCTACAACAGTGTATTAATAGGACTTGACGTGCGAATTTGAATCGTCTTGGCCCTTAATCTGCTTATGCAACATGTTAGTCAAGAGCCTAGCATGCGGCATGTGTCAAGAGAGGGGTGTTCGATTTAAAATGATCCTACATAAAAATATAGCAAATTTTGTCAAGATTTAATATAATTTTTGGGTCTTATCATCTAATAACTTAAACTTTTGGGTTGAACTCGAGGTTTTTCATGCACATCTTTAATCACTAATATTGATGAAAGATAAGAATTTTTTTCTTATATGATCACAATAGATGTGATTATTTTCACTCCTCCAAATTCTTCTCCCATCTCACTATCTCATTTTAGAGCATTTAATATGTATTGCAAGTTGACTGTCATTAATTTTTTTAAAATGTTAATTTTAATCCTTTATCTTAGAAGTAAAGTGTAATTCCTTTTTACTTTTAATTATTTATTTTTCAAACAAAGCAAATAAAAATTTAATTTTTATGATATAAGTTTTTATAATCCCAAATTTTTTTTTATATAATCTTATAAAATTTAAAGAAAATATATTAGATGTTCAAATAATAAAAAAAAATTATTTTACTTCTTTCATAAATAATTTTAAAAAATATTCATTCAAATAATTTATGAAATACTATTATGTTATACTTTCTACTAAAAAATAAATTTGTATTATATATCATATTTTCTTTTATATATATATAGAGAGAGAGAGAGTTTTTTTAAAGAAAAAAATTGTGTTATGTATATATAGAATGGGAGAAAGTAATAATTAACATTTGTAGTTTTCTAATAAAGATGATAGAGTATTTTCTAATATGTAATTAATACTCATAATGAGAAAAGATTTTTTTATAGATATTATATTAATTTTATTAGACATAAAAAAATAAAATAGAGTATATTTAAAATTTTTAAAGTGTATTTAATCAATTACTTCAAAATTATTATAACTAAAACAAATTATACAAACTGATTTATGCTAGTTCCAATGGAAGATAACACTTCATATCTGCATTCCACAAAATAGGTATCTAGCATGTTTCACGCTTGTTCTCCTTGGCCAACACATCTATCTATCAAATAATTTTCCTTAATAAATTATTGAAGAAAATTAACCCAATTTATCCACGAAAGGCAAATCAGGATTGTTTTAAATTAGTAGCATCAGTCAAAGGCTCATTATCAAGATAAATGGGCATTTTTGGTATCTTAACTTGGTAAAATTAGTCAATTGGATATTTGAACTTGCAAAAGTTTCAATTTGATATTTGACCCTATAAATATATTTCAATCAAGTGTAATTTCCCGATTCCAAACCTATATCCATGTAATTGATGCTGACGTGGATTAGTGATCTAACTCATTGTTTGATTATTAGTTGTATTAAGTTGATATGGAGTCTGATGTGGCTACTTACATGGAAGGATAACAAGAAGAAAAGACACCAATGGTTAAAAAAAAAAATCCCTAAATGCCATTTAAACTAGGGATTGCTTCAGATGCTTTTCCATTTCTTAACATCATTGCTTATTTCTTCCTCTAAACTCTAATTTGTATCTATAATCTACAAATTATTTCATCTTTATCTTATATTTGTCATAATCTGTACTCGATTAATGGAAGCATTCAATAAGTGTTGTAGTTGTGAGAAGTAGTGCAAATTGAGAACATCCTAGACTGATAAAAATCCAAGAAGGAGATGTCTGAGCTACAAGGTAGGTGAGTTCAATAGAGGATGTGACTATTTCAAATGGGTTGATCTAGAGATTTGTGGTAGGGTTAGAAGTTGAGGCTGACAAGGATAGGTGCAGTAGAAGGGAGAAGTGGTTATGAGCTTTATTAATTTTCTCCATTTTGGTTTTGAATTTCAAGCAATAGTTCTTATAAGTGTATGCATGTAATCTAGTTTAGGCCTATGTATAGGAGTTTATGGTGTATGGTGTAGGAATTGTACTTATGGGTTGGGGATGAAATTGGTACTTGTGGGTTGGGGATGAAATTGTGAATTAAGGCACATAATCTTAATTCAATTTTGTAATGATGAATGTAATTGCCCTTTTTTATATCAGTAAAAGTAAAAGTAAAATTTATTGGTTTGCAATGACAATGTGTAGTACTATGTGTGATTAATGTTGATCTGGTGTAGTTTTATGATATGGATAATAAGTGTCCAATGAAATGTCTGAATGAGGCTACTTAGTATACTCATAAAACTAGTAACACTAATCCATAAGGTTATTATATTCATTACTTATTGAACCATTTACTCATCAAATTCAGTATTTGCCCCTCCATTGGAACTTTTTTAAGAGTAAAATAGGATTATATCATTCACTGGGTATCCTATCAGTTGAGATAAATATATTAATTTATATAATAATCATAAGGTGTCAAAATTATAACTAAAGTTGTTTTCCCATAAACCAAAAAGTTATATGAACTTCAAGCTATTTTCTAATAAACACCAAAATTATATACTAAAGTTGACAAAATTAGCACGGGTAATTGGCAAAAGCATAATACAATATGAAATACAAAATGTGTATAGGATCATATATCAATGTGAGTCCTAGCAATTGATTCTTGTGTTAATTTTGACTTGATGGTTCTGTGTAGCCCTTTTTTCCAATCCTGCCTGATTGCTTGCCTTATTAGTGTGGATTGAATCCACTTTATTTTCATGCTACCTCTTCATTTTGCTTCCTTTTCTTTTGAATATTTTCCTGCAATATATAATTAAATAATTATTTTTTATTGGTCAAATTCAATCACAATTTCATCAATCAAACATAAAACACAAAGCACTGTACAAACAACAAGCCAGAAAACACAAAGAATAACAAATTGCACAACCAAGAAAACAAACTCAGAATACACTCAATCCTATATTTGCCAAAGCTTGAGTACCCTATCTTTGCTCATAGAATATTGGGTATAGAACCTCAACGTCACAACACTTTTAATGTTTCTAAAAATTTTAGCATCATTCAAATTCTTTTACTTTATCAAAGTAAATCTAAAATATACAAAGATTTCACCTCTAATTGATGTGGTGTGATGACTTGTTTTCCCTATTTTTTGAATCCTTATTTTCTTTCAGTCAGGAATGATGGCTCTAGTTTCTTTCCTATCCTCATTAAGCCCTCATTATATATCACCCTTTGAGAAGTAGTCATAGGCTGCATATATCATGTATTAAAACCCAATCAATAATATACAAAGAAAATTTAAATCAAGTAAAAATTAATTCAAAGCAACAGAAACTTACATTGGTAGCTATAACTTCTGTGGCTGTATCTATATAGACAACATATCTAGCAAGTGGTTGTTGCACAATTCTATATATGTATCTAGGTGTCTATTTCTCCTATGGTAGAAAACTTTGCCACTAAATTTGTTTGGGCTTCTAAATTTTTCAGGTAATACATTATTTTCTCTATGATTAGTTTGTTATTGAATAGACAGACTCAATTTCTAGGGGCTTCTACTAAGTGCTT
The DNA here is from genome assembly GCA_947687605.1 of Reutealis trisperma. Classification (NCBI taxonomy): domain Eukaryota; kingdom Viridiplantae; phylum Streptophyta; class Magnoliopsida; order Malpighiales; family Euphorbiaceae; genus Reutealis; species Reutealis trisperma. The sequence continues at coordinate 555,453 of CANTUT010000143.1, read as the reverse complement.
GATCTATATTTAAGGGAGGTTTTGTTCAAATTGTGTAACCATTGGATTTGCACTTTTTTCTACCTGCAAATCAATAATACATACAATAAGTATAGGTCATTCTAAAGGAATATTATATTAAGAAAACATTATTACCTAAGGTTGAATTTTAGATCTTGTGCTTCTAAATATGGTAGGCTATGAATTAGATTGATTCTGAACCTCAGTGACTTGTAATTATTGTTCTTCTTACTTTGATTATATATTCCTTGATGGCTCAATATGTCTTCTTTTCATGATGGGACACCTATTTTATTGTGCCCTTTGTTAAAACACGGGCTGCAAGTCATTATCCTATCATTTCTTGATAGTTTATGCCCACTTGCACCAACCTCTCCATCCTCCTTTCATCTATTTCTTGCTTATGTCCTAGGTTTCTTTTTAAATGGTAAAGGTTGAGAGAGGTCATTCCCAGTCTTTTCCCAAAATTTACTAGAATTTATAAGATACATCATTTGGGAATATGCTTGCAAGTACTTAGGTTTGGTATAACACTCATACCATAATCTAATGGATCTTTATCCATTTCAAGTATTACATAAATGGCATGATAATAAGATATTCCAATCAATTCTCACTTCCTACAAGGACAAGTTCCATTCTTCAAATCTACTATGTAAGCATCCCCCTTTTTGAGACACTTCAAATCCTGTGTTACCATTCCATGTAATTTGACACTCACAACTCTCCACATAGCTCTCATGAACTTTCTTTCTAATCTTATAACCAAAATTTCCTAACCATCTATATCTACTAAATCTTTGTTTGTATAAAGCCTAGTCATATTCAATTTCCTAATGTCTTCTAACATAGATATAATATTTTTAGTCCTAGCTTCTATAATTTTCCCATTGAAAGTCTCAATCAAGTTATTATCTATAATATCACATTTTATCTTAGTGTTGAAATAGGCTCTGCACTGATGCATGAGGTGGGTATGTAGTATATCTTCAAACCCTTGTGAAGATAATTTTGCCATTTCATTCATGTTTGTTTTGAAATCTGGCATGTTTATTGATTTTGCACACATTAAAAATTATTTTTGTAGCTACTCACTCCTCCCATACTTTTCCTCTAGTTTGCATAAGGTGTTTAACACAATACCTATGTTCAACTTTGGGTAATATGTCTTTTACTACATCCAATAATCCCTACAAGAATAATTTTGTAAGTAATTTTATTAGCTCTTAACATGTACACAATAATTATCAAAGTGAACATGCATATAATAATTATCAAACTAGTATTAGCTCTTAACATCATTACCTTTTGGTAGTCTGTAATGATAGTTTATCCATTGCCATCTGCAAGATATAAGTCTTTTTGTAGTTGCTGAATAAACCATTCCCAAGTAGCTCTTTTCTCTTGCTGAACAAAATCTCAAGCTATGGGGAACATTTGATTGTTTCCATCCCTCCCAATAGCTGCCAATAACTCGTCTTTTATTGCAACTTTCAAAAAACACCCATCTAATCCTATAACCCATCTACGTCCATTCATAAGTCCTTTATTTAAGCAATAAAATTAAATATATAGCTTATCAAATATAGTTAGTTCCTCTGTTGTTGGCCCCATAACCTTCATACCAGTTATTCTCTATGGATTACTTCTCTTTATTTCATCCAAATAATCCCACAGCATACCAAATCTAGACTTTAGTTGTCCTTGTAACATAGCTACTACCTTGTCCTTTGCCCTCCTCACCTTACACAAATTCACTTCAAGCCTTAAATATTCTTTAACAAGATCTTTAAATTAACCAACCTTATGGTAGCTATACGCTTATACTTGTGTGAACCCTCAATTTTACACCCTTAACATCCAACTGTAGTTTTAGCACTTACTAAATTTAATATGTTACGCGAAGCTATTACGGCTGCCCCCAAAAGAAAATTTTTTAGACTTCATTTATATTGCCACTAGACATCCAAATTTCCCAAACTCCATACCAACAACCAATCTCTAAAAAAACAACAAAGAAACCTCAAAAAATGTGTCAACGCCACATGGCATGTCGCACGACAGGAATGCGGCGTCGCATCAGAGCTGTGCAGCGCTGCATGCTGCTTGTACAACATGCCATAAGGACTTGATGCGGCATCGCACAGGCCTTGTGTGGCGCCGCACCAAGTTCTACGAGCTTCTGATCCTATCGGCCCTACTTGCGCAGAAAATGACCCTTTTACCCCTTTCAGTATAATTTTCAGCCATTTCTAGCCATACTCCTTATGGTCGTTTCACATTTTCATTACCTAAACTACCCTCACCCACTTTTCCTATAAATACCCCCCCTTCACTTCTCATTCCAACACACCTCTTGAATTTGAGTAGATTGCTATCCTTAAATTCCTCTCTTCTTCTCCTTTCAATCACTCTCTAATTAATTAATTAATCTTTTTAATTAATTAATTACCTGACCCTAACTAAGTTAATTAATCTTTTTAATTAACTAAAACTCTTTTTTAATTAATCACTAAATTAATTAATTAATTAATCTTTTTAATTAATTAATTAATCACTCTTTTTTCAAAAATAATTCCTTTTTCCAAAATCAAATTAATCCTTTTTCTCAATCTACCTTTCATCCAAATTAATTAATTAATCTTTTTTATTAATTAATCCATCCATCCTTTTCATCATATTAATTAATTAATCATTTTAATTAATTCATTAATCTTCTAATCCATCCAATCACTCGGTCCTGGTAAAACGGAACTTCGGTCCGGTCAAACACTTCGCCCATCAAAAGTCAAGGTATCAGCCTTTTCCTCACTCTCAAAACACCCAAACCAAAATCAATTTGAAACTCTTAAACCCCTCCGTGTAATGGTGGAACGAACTACTTGGATTTTAATCCCCATTCAATGGGGTACGTAGGCACGTTTGGAATCTAAATCCAAACTACAAATCCAAATCTCAATCAATCCCCTTTCCCCTTTTTTTTCTAATTAATTTGTTGATATTTTATTTTCACCATGCATTCATATTATGCCATATTCATGTATTTTTTTTAATATTATCTTACAAATGTCATTCATGAAACCCAATTTTTAAGTTAAATTAAACTTAAGAATCAAATTTTGATTATTTAAAATAAAAAACCTAGTCCTCGAACTCAACCTAGTTCAAGGCTAGTGATTTTATCCATGGACAAATTAAAGTAAAAAATTAATGAATTGGAGTCAATTTGGGTTTTTTCCTTAATATTTTTTTGACTAAATAAAATTAAAGTGGCAACTCCTAAAATAATTTTCAAAATCAACCAAATCCAAACACGAGAGTTTCATCATGAGTCTAAACTCAAACGAGCATCTTGGTTCCCTCTAGTGGACCGGGCCGGTATTCGGGCGAGATCTCACAGTTGGCGACTCCACTAGGGACTAATTGCCACCTTTTTTTTAATGAAAAGGAAAATAAGAGGATTACTATTTTGTTAAGGAAAAATTTTTTCAAAATAATCTCCATTTGACTCATTAAGTATAATTTGACTTTCATGCATCACTTTGCATAATAAAGGCTCCTTGCCTAACCTTAGCTTTAGGAAAGTTTTTGGATGGCGAGTAGCATTAGCTCGACAACTCTCATTGAGTATGTTGGGAGATACCGAAAACATTCCACCCCGCTACGAATCCCCGATCATTTCATTGGTGTAACGAGCAATCAGTACTGTTGGACCTATGCGAGGCTCTTTGCCTCGCATGTGGTTAAGCATATCGATGCTCTAGTGGGACGGGAACCCTTAAATCAAACCACCCTTCACCCTTATGCATATAGTCACCCTAGCCTTTGACCTTAGGTTCTATGTCCCATAATAATCAATACTCTTGCATGTTCACGAAACCTTTTTTAGCATGCATCACACCATGATCATGCATACACAACATGAGAAGCTCAACAAGGTCAACCCTCAAACACCTCAAAGACCCAAATCGGTGGTCCGTAAAACACCTCACACACTCACCCTGTCAACATGTAAACCCAGTGACCAACCATGTGGAAGGAATCATTTTCCTAACACATCTTCACATTCATGCTATTTTTCCTTCATAATTCTGTTTTCTTACCCATTTTTTTCTGTCTGTTTTCTATTTCAAGGTACTAATGGCCAACACTTCCAACTTTGACCAAGAGGAGATGAGCACCTTTTTCACATATCTCCTCAAGAAGAGGAAACTTTTCAAACTGCACTCACCACCGCTCTTCAGAACCAAGCTGAAACTTTCACCAATGCTCTCAATGCCCAGTTTGCCACCTTTACTAATGCCCTCAGCTCCCAACGCCAATCCATCATCAATGAGGTCAAGGAAATGACCAATGCCACTATCACTCCCCTTCTGCTCGTGTTTAGCTTATATCTGCCCAAACCAGGACTAGCCATGCCCCTACTTTTACTCTTCCCATTATCGATCTCACCGATAAAGGAAAAGTACTTGAAACTCCAACCTCTCTTGTTGACGACTTAAACACAACCACTCCCTCTCCTACTACAAATCTTTTTCAAAGTGGAGATTTCTTTAGCTTCCCTGAAACTAAGAAATTAACGGAGAAATTTGAGGCCATGGAGAGAGCACTCAAAAATGTCAAAAAGTATGAAGACATAATAAATGTCGACTCCTTAACTCTCTTCCCAAATGCACGTGTTTCACTAAAATTTAAAATGTCGATTATGGACAAGTTTAATGGCACCACGTGTCCCAAAACTCATCTCAAGATGTATGTAGGTGCCATGAGACCTTTTGATGTGGGTGACAAGCTCCTTGCTCAGTTATTCCAACAAACCTTGACTAGAGCTGCTATTAATTGGTTATTAGATCTCGACAAAGATCACAAGAAGACTTGGGATGATATATGTAATGCATTTATCAAGAAATACCACTACAACATCAGGTGGATGTCACCCGTTGAGGTTTGGAAACCACCAAACAAAGGCCAAGAGAATCATTCACCGCATTCCTTATAAGGTAGAGGACAAAAGCTGCTCAAATGGTGAACCATCCATCGAAAGTAGAGCAAATTGATATCATCATCAAGAACCTCCTCCCCTACTATCAGGCTCATCTGCAAACATAGTACTTCCCTAGCTTCAAAGCTCTCATTGCCACTGCCACCAAGATTGAGGATTTGATTCAATCAAGACAAATCAAAGATGAATCATCTAGTTTGAGGTATCATAAGAACAACAACTACACCACCCAAAGAGAGGAAGAGGTAAATGTTGTATCCTATCACCAGCCAATGAATTTGGAAACAATGAGGACTTTCTCTGAGCTGGGCATGCCCTTTAGCATCATTTACAAGAAAGCCTTAGAGGCTCATATGGTTAAGCTGTTAGAACCATGACCTCCTCCAAACCCCTTGCCCAAGGGTTATAATGCTAATGAGCACTGCAATTATCATCAAGGGCCAAGGTACAAAACTGATGCATGCAAGGTTCTGAAGTATAAAATTCAGGACCTTATACATCATTGCTCCCAAACCGAAAGTCTAGCACTGCCGAGCTCACCCAACTGTCTCAAACCTCACCCAATAGCTAGTATTTTGAGAAGAGTGCCAACACTGTTGTGCCCTTATCCAAGTTCTCCAGATCCATGTCTGAGTCATTTGAGTTAGTGTGTAAGTCACTTAAGTTAGAGTCTATGTCAGAGTCTTTTGAGTTTGTTTTTTTTAAATATTTTTTTTTAATTTGAGTCTGTTGGGTCTTGTCCTTTTGATTCTGTATTTCATCTTTTAGGCTTATCCTTTAATGTACACATTATGGGACTTTTATTAGTAATAAAAAGTTTAAACTTTCTAATTTGCTTTAATTTCTTTCTAATTCATCTTTAAATGGGACATCTTAAAAAAAAAGAACAAAAAAGAATAAAAAAATGAAAAATACAAAAAAAAATGATGAAAAGGGCAAAAGGATTAATTAATTATGGCAAAAAAAATAAAAAATCCCATACATTGCATTTGCATGGCAGCAGTGAAAAAGCTCATGGATTGTTCTATATAAGACAAGATCCCTGACGATCCAAGCTTCACAGTTCACAAGATCCCAACCTACACAAGAAACCTATCAAGGAGAAGCTGTGGAGAATGAAGATCATGATTATTGATGGAGATTAGCTGAGCACTTCAACTAGAAGATGAGAGATAAGGGTTTACAAGAAGGAAATCCAGTTTTGGCCCTTATTCATGATCCAAGAGGAAGAACTAGGCTGGATAGTACAAACTGAAGAAGATTCTATCTGATGGAGGCACCATCTTCATATACATGGATAGAAGCAAATTCTCCCATCCCAGTAACCCAGATCATCTAAAATGATACATCATTCGAAGATGATATCTGCATTTTATTTTTTATTTCTCACGCATATGTAATCAGAACTACGTGAACTTGATTCTCCCTAAGAAAAATTAATGATAGAAAAGTGATGTAAGGGATATATAGCCAGCCCAATTCGGGTGCGGTCTAAATCATAATACAAAATATTTCATTTGCATCGCATTCTCATTTTCTTTGTGCCTAGTACATCATTCACTTATTTCATTTGCCTAAACAAAAAAAAAAAAAAAAAAAAAAAAGGAAGAAAGAGAAGAATGCTCGCTAAGCTGAAAACCTGAAAGGGCAGCTTAGGCAGAAATTAGAGCAAAAATAAAAGATGTCTCATTTAATGATGATTAAATCTTGCAAAATACAAACCCATCATAAAGGATAACCCTTTCAATGTTGTTTATAGCTTATCCTATTTCATGTAGTCTTGTTAATCTATAATTATTTTAAAAAAAAAGGGAGAGTCATGTCTGAAGTCATGGTCTAGCCAGTCCTCCTCTACCTCCGGAGATGCAAATCTCTCGTGTCCTCATCAGAGGCAAAGTCTGTCATAATCTGCTTCTTTGAGTCACTGCTGCAACCTATAGTATTGCATTTCTAGTAGATCCTCGAGTCTCCTTTGAAGAATGAGTCACCCCTTTTGTTTGGGTTATAGTCCTCTTGCTACCAATGACTCCTCATACAGTCTCTCCTTCTTCAGCTTCTTCATCCTCTATTCCTCTCAGTAGGACAGCCTAGTACTCTTTCTCAAATGGCCAAACCACCTTTATCAATCACATATCATACCTCTTTGTGGTCACAAGTGAAATCCTAAAATAAATAGCATGATAACTCCTCAGCCAGTCATCACCCGATAGCTCTGGCAATGGAAGCTATGATCTGCACAAACTCAAAGAAAGAAAAGCTGGGGGCACATCTTGAGTCTGCCCCATTTGCCTTAAGACCCTTATCCCCTAGTAGAAAGTCATTCAAACTAAGCCTAACAGGCAAACCACACGACACCCATGGCCCTCCAGTTATGAGAGATCAAATCCTTTATAATTGGCAGTGCTAAAAATGTGTCCTCCAGGGGCAAGTTGTAAGCAACCATCCTATCCGATCTTTGATCGAGTATCAATAAAGCATGTGTAGAGTAGGGTCCATTGCCCAAAAATGATCCATCAGCCACACTTTCAAGATAACCCAAAACCTAAAATAGACACCCACAAAGTACCCCAATAGAAAGGGTAAGATAAAGTTTTCTCTCCTGGTGAATAACTAGCAAGACAGTTCAACTTTCTAAGTCTTGAATGAAGCAATTGAGGCTCATCAGTGTCTTTGCCAACACAACTCTAACCACAAAATGCCTCTGTTTCATTTGCCACTGTGATATCACCTCAATCAACAAACCCATAATGGACACTCAAATAGAAAATCAAGGCCTTCATGTTGAGCCTCTGCACCCTTCATATCCCCCTGGTCATCGAAATTATAGAACTTCTCAATCACAGTGGTCAAATTTACTTAACCATCACCAACCATCATCTGGCTTACAACATCCTGAGGCAAATCAAAAACTCCTGAAAAGTTTAAAAAATACCGGACATTGAACTCTAGCACCACCGGAGTTACCGTGAGTCATAGCCAAGCCATATTCCCTATCTCCTTAGAATAGGCATAGCTCTTCCTTAGCAGCACCAAAACAAAAACCATGAGCCACCAGATTCCAAAATTTGAAGCAACCACTCAAATTCCTTGTAATACCACCATGGCAACCATCTCATACCAACTCAAGTTGAGTTCCTCAACCTTGTCGAGTTTCTCAGTCCATAAATGCATGTCTCTATAGTATAAAAAGGTCACATAAAAAAATTACATTCACAAAGTAAATGTGTGAATCCACGCTCATGCATCCATACAATCATCCATTATAGGCATCATTATAAATTATGCATGGCATAGAAGTCAAATAAAATGTCCATGAATTTTGAAATATGCATGCATTATCTGTGCACCAACATCTATGCAATCATCTGCAATCATACATCATCATGCATAAGCTGAGACAATAGCCTCATCGACATCTCTTGAAGCTGACCAGTACTTCCTTAAAGCTGATTGATACCTCTTAAAGCTGACCTGTGCCTTTTTGAAGCTAAATGATAGCTTTCCAGATCTAATCAATGAAGCGTGACTTCCAGAGTCCCTTTTACTCTTGGCAAAGTTCCTTTGAGCCTTCTGAAAGGCCCAACCCTTCACATTCAGAAGCCCAAGTTTCTTTGGCACAACTAAAATTTTATCAAAATCTTTTGAGCCGACTCGCCATAGGTCGAGGCTCTCTTTTCACTAAATTATCTTGTCCAAAATCATCTTTACCTCTAGCATTAAGGCCAAACAGATAGCTTTGATTGAAATTTACCTAAATCTTCTTTACATTAAGGCCGAACAGATGGCCTTGATTAAGATTTATCCAAATCATCTTTACCTCCAACATTAAGGCCAGACAAATAGTCTTGATTGAGATTTACCCAAATCTTCTTTACCTCTAACATTAAAGCTGGACAAATAGCTTTGATTGAGATTTATCCCAGATCATCTTTATCTCCAACATTAAGGTCGGACAAATAGCCTGGATTGAAATTCACCAAATAACATTAAGGCTAGACAGATAGCCTTGATTGAAATTCACCAAATCTTCTCTAGCATTAAGGCTAAACAGATAGCCTTGATTGAGATTTACCTGAATCTTATTTATCTCCAACATTAAGGCTGAACAAATAGCTTTGATTGAAATTCAACAAATCTTTTTTACCTCCAACATTAAGGCAAGACAGATAATCTTGATTGAGATTTACCCAAATCATCTTTACCTCTAGCATTAAGGCCAAACAGATAGCCTTAATTGAGATTTACCCAAATCATCTTTATCTCTAACATTAAGGTCGGACAGATAGCCTTGATTGAGATTCACTTTAGACCTTCATTATCTCCAACATTAAGGCTAGATAGATAGCCTTGATTGAAATTCACCAAATCTTATTTGTCCTCCAACATTAAGGCCGGACAGATAGCCTTGATTGAAATTCACCAAACATTCTCTATCTCTAACATTAAGGCCGAACAGATAGCCTTGATTAAGATTCACCTCAAACATTCTTCATCTCCATCATTAAGGCTGAGCAGATAGCCTTGATTAAAATTCACCAAACCTTTTTTATCTCCAACATTAAGGACAGATAGATAGCCTTGATTGAAATTCACCCAACCTTCTTTGTTTTATAACATTAAGGCCAAATAGATAGCCTTAATTGAAATTCACCAAGACCATTTTCACAACCAACGTCAAGGCTGAATAGATAGCTATTGATAAAAGTTTCATTTATCCTAGAGGTCCTCTTCCCAAAGGACATGACAAGAACACACAAGCCCAGAGTCTAACATGGCACCTCTTCCCAATGTTCACTATCATCAGAATCATCTTTTTTTCAAAGCCAATTTTGATGAGGGGGCAACTGTGAACCCTCAATTTTACACCCTCAATATCCAACCGCAGCCTTAGCACTTGCTAAATTTAACACGCTACATAGAGTTATTACGGGGGTTCTAGGGCAGCACCCCCGAAAGAAAATTTTTTAGACTTCATTTATATTGCCACTAGACATCCAAATTTCCTAAACTCTATACCAATAACTAATCTCTAAAAAACAAAAGAAAAGAAACATCGAAAAATGTGTCAGTGCGACGTGGCATACCGTATGACAGGCATGCGGTGCCACATCAGAGTTGTGCAGTGTCGTATGCCTCTTGTGTGGCATACCACAAGAACCTGATGTGGCGCCGCACAGGCCTGATGTGGCGTCACACTAGGTTCTGCGAGCTTCTAATCCTGTAAGCCCCATCTACACAGAAAATGACCCTTTTATCCCTTTTAGTATAATTTTCAGCCATTTCTAGCCCTACCCCTTATAGTCTTTTTACATTTTCATTATCTAAACTATCCTCACCCACTTTTCCTATAAATACCCCCCTTCGCTTCTCATTCTAACACACCTCTTGAATTTGAGTAGATTGCTATCCTCGAATTTCTCTCTTCTTCTCCTTCCAATCACTCTCTAATTAATTAATTAATCTTTTTAATTAATTAATTACCTCACCCTAACCAAGTTAATTAATCTTTTTAATTAACTAAAACTCTTTTTTAATTAATCACTAAATTAATTAATTAATCTTTTTAATTAATTAATTAATCACTCTTTTTTCAAAAATAATTCCTTTTTCTAAAATCAGATTAATCATTTTTCTCAATCTACCTTTCATCCAAATTAATTAATTAATCTTTTTAATTAATTAATCCATCCATCCTTTTCATCATATTAATTAATTAATCATTTTAATTAAGTCATTAATCTTCCAATCCATCCAATCACCCGGTCTCGATAAAATGGAACTTCAGTCCGACAAAACCTTTCGCCTACTAAAAGTCAAGGTATCAGCCTTTTTGCTCACTCTAAAAACACCCAAACCAAAATGAATCTGATAAATTCTTAAACCCCTCCACGTAATGGTGGAATGAACTATATGGGTTTTGATCCCCATTCAATGGGGTACGTAGGCACGTTTGGAATCTAAATCCAAACCTCAAATCCAAATCTCAATCATTCCCCTTTCTCCTTTTTTTTCTAATTATTTTATTGATATTTTATTTTCACCATGCATTCATATTATGCCATATTCATGCATTTTTTTAATATTATCTTATAAATGTCATTCTTGAAACCCAATTTTCAAGTCAAATTAAACTTAAGAATCAAATTTTGATTATCTAAAATCAAAAACCTAGTCCGTGAACTCAACCTGGTTCGAGGCTAGTGATTCTATCCATAGGCAAATTAAAGTAAAAAAATTAATGAATTGGAGTCAATTTAGGTTTTTTCCTTAATATTTTCTCGACTAAATAAAATTAAGGTAGCGACTCCTAAAATAATTTTCAAAGTCAACTAAATCCAAACATGAGGGTTCAATCGTGAGTCTAAACTCGAACGAGCATCCTGGTTCTCTCTAGCGGACTGGGCCGGTGCTCGGGTGAGGTCTCACAATTTCTATAAGTAATTTTTAGCTAACTAAGAAGAGATCACCCTTTTCTTGAAGGTAATCTAGTAAGTATGCTCCTCCACAAATGTCTTCATTGGGAATCTCTTACTCACACTCTTATATGAAGCATATATCATCTAAGGACATCTAATCTTCACATATTTTGCTCTTACCTCAGTTTTTGTATTTTTTACAAGTTTAATTGCCCTTCTTTCTTGTAGCCCGTATATAGTCAATGCGTCCTTGAATTGTTATTGGCCATTTAGTCTCATGCCCAAACAAAAATTTACCTTTTCAGCTCTAGGTTAAAAACTAAAGAATCTTGACTTCCTCCTGGCAACAAATCAGCTTTAGAATCCTCAGAACTAATTACACTATATGAGTCATTATATTCAAAGTAATCTAAATACTTATCTCCATGTAGTATGTTAGGTATATTCTTGATACTTCCTTCATTTCTGTCACTTGAATTCTCTATTCCTTTTTTTTGCTCTTGTTAGCTTAAAGTATCTTACACAATTTCTAGCATCCTACAACTCTTCATCATCATCTAATAACCATCTACAATTAACAATTTCTTCATTTGAATTCATATTTTCATCTCCACCATGTGCATCTTCTTCATTAACTTCATATTCATTCTCTGCAACCTCAACTTGAATTGAATGGCCTTCGTCATCTCCTAAACCCCTTACTGAACCATCAAATCCAATTTCTGTGTCAAATAATATAGGTTCTTCAATTGCAGCTTCTGCATCAACTTGATTTGTTTTAGTTGCAGTTGTAGCTTTTATCTCATCTTCATTTCCATCTTTTGCAACCCCAAATCTAGCAAATATTTCGTCTGCTACCTCATTATTTATGAATTGACTAAAAAGAACTTCATCTTCATTCAATTCAACAATTAAACTTGATACTTCTACCACCGCAGTTTCTTGTGCCTTAAAATCCCTTACATTTTGATCACCTCTATCCGTATTGCCCTTTGTTAGATCTGATAATCCTGCAAGTGCACCAGATTCCCATCTATTTTTCTCACATATATCACATCTACTAACCTCTAAAACAACCTCATCAGATCTCCTCTTTTTTAACACACCATTAACACCCTCATTAGATGCTGCACCTACCCCTGAATTGATAGCCAAACCCTCATTGCTAACATTTAAACTTGTAGCCAAACCCTTATCCATGTCTACATCTTATGTTAAGTCTAAAATATCCTTAGCATTTCTTACAATCATCATAAGCTCATCATACACTTTTTTGGACTTTTATGCTCTGTATAAAGCTCCACTTCCCCATGCTCTTTAATCATTTGACCATATCTTCAAATGGAAGTTTGAAAAGCACCTCAATTCTATTGATACATTAGTTTTACATGGTCTTCTAAAGTGAATTGCTTGTAGTCCTCTCACCCCCATTAACCCTTTTACTTAACTTAAAAGTGTAGGCTAGGTTAAAAGCTCCAAATTTACGTCTACCTCCATTATAATGCCACTCACATACACCTTATTTCTTCGCCCAAATCACTAATAAACAATCCGCCAAAATACACATGCAACACATGGCTGATTCATAAATAAACCAAAAAAAAAAAAGCATTACTGAATCAGATAACACAATAAGACAAATATATGTTTGACCAAGTGACATATACAAACATTAGTGAAGCAACAAACAATAAGCCATAAAACCTATAAATTACAATATTTTTGCATAAACACTATGTATCCAAATACAATAATTGATTATTTTTCTCTAGATATGTATAAAAATATAGTTTTGTTGCACTTGATTAAAAAAAAAAAAAAACTAGAAAAGCAAATACATCAAGCACAAGACAATACTTTGTCATTTTCGAATAACTGAAGGGAGATTCAATTCTTTTTTACACAAAACACCAGTCAATTTCTTTAGGAAAATATCAAATATTAAAAATTCCTAATTTTTTCGTAAAGTTCTTAATCCCTATTCTAAAGAATGTAATCAATCCCCAAATTTTTTACCGTTAACATTAGGTTGTGAATGAAGTGTATGTAAGTCATTTCATCCATTTTATTTTACATTTTGTAGATTCAAAATCATTTAAAAAAAAGCCACATCCGAAAAAATTCAAGTGAACTGTTAAATTAGACTTGATTGAAAGAAATTTACAGATTCGAATACCAAATTGAAATTTTTGCAAGTATAGACACCCAATTAAAAAATATTTCCAAGTTGCCACACTAAAAACACCATTTTACCCATTATTAGTATCTAACAATCAATCACAAGCAACTGACTATCGGTTAAAATTATAGATAATTTATACAATGACCAATAAGAATATTTATATATTTTTTTATGCAAATAATATTTCTAATATCATTCCCTTCAATAACCCAAAAAAAAAGTAAAAAAAAAAAAAGAAAAACATATTTTCTCGTTACTAATTAAACGATATATATATATATATATATATATATATATATATATATATATATATATATATATATATATATATATATATATATATATATATATATATATATATATATAAATCAAGTAATTACCAAAACATTAGTAAATTAATAATTTAATATTTATCTCATAATATAAAAATTTTATAATTTTTTTTATTTTTTTGTTTTTTGTCTCTTATCCCTTAAATTAAAGCTTGAAAAAATTAATGTGCTTTAAATCCTCTCTTATTCTTTAAATTAAAAAGTAGCATAAATTTTTTGTTTTCCTTTTTTTTTTTAAATAAAATGTATTAGCATGACAGTGTCCAGCTAAATATAATTCTGGTTCTATCATTGACCAGAGGGGCTATAATTCCCCTCAAACTTCTCAAATTTGCATTTTACTAGTATTTTAAAAATCAGACCAATGATCTGATGCTATCACATGGAGTTTAGAGGGGCTATAATTCCTTTCAAATTTCTTAAATTTGCGTTTTACCAGTATTTTAAAAATCAGATCAGTGATCAAATCGGTCAGATTATTAGTTAAAAATCAGTTGAACCTGTCAAAAAATAGTTAAATTATAAATTTGATATTTAATTAAACTAAATCAGATGACCAATGATTTTCAGTTCAATCAGTAAAACCAGCAGGTCCGATATAATTTCTAAAACACTGCGTTTCTATTCCCTACATATTTTATTTATTTTCAAAAGAATATAAAAGTTGGTTTCCACAATTTTTTAAAACTTCACTTTTTAATTAGATATTATGTACATATTTTTAATAACATATATATATATATATATATATATATATATATATATATATATATATATATATATATATATATATATATATATATATATATATATATATATATATATATATAACCTCTTTAAATTTTTAAAAATTTTATTTATTATATGCATATATTTTTATTATTTATGATTTACATATAAATATTTTTATTATTTAATTATGGCACTCAAAAATTTCAAAATCTCAAAATTTGAGTGAGGTAGTAATCTTTTCAAAAATAAATATACGCCATTTATTATAAAAAATAAAAAACAAAAAGAACAATACATGAATTAGTTTTGCATTTATCGTCATTATTATTTTTATTTAATTTTAACAGAAAGTTGAAATCTTACATTCTTAAAATTAATTTCAATTACAAAGGTTAATTGATAGTATATGTTACTATTACTGATGTCTTTATCTAGATCACTTCTTAATTAGAGTGTCAACAAAACAAAATAGCCTTAACGTTCTCATATTTGGATTACTAGCTTATGATAAAGAGGTAAAATAATGATTAAAATCCCCTCAAAAAAAGTAATGGTCAAAATTATCAAATATCTAATAAAATCTTTATATGTAATAAATTTAAGATTTTAAAGCTACACGTACATTTAGGACAATAATTAATGGTAACCTTATTACTATTATACGCACACACACTTCATTGTATAAATCAAGAACTGGACAATTCTAATGAAACAAACTCGAACCTCCTCCACATTGACTAAGGCTAGTTTAGCTAAATGGGCAGCTCTATTGCCAGATCGCTCAATAAAGGAAAAAGAAACACAATTAAAAGTAAAAAAAAAAAGGGAACTAATATTCATCAAAGAATTAATATAATTTGCCTTTAGAAAACATTTTTCAATGACTAAAGAATTAATTTTCTATTATTTGATTATAATATAAAAATTAATTAAAAAATATTAAAAATTTTAATTTACAAACTATAACAGATTTAAACTTAAAAGAATTTCATATCTTAAAATATTATTGTTAAATATAATGAAAAATATATAAAAATAATAAATTGTAATTTTGACCGGCTACTAGTGGTGGTCGTCAGTATATTAATATGTTTATATATTTTATTTTCATTAATAGATTTCTCAAAAATTTGAAAAATAGCTTTTCTTTTTACTAGAAAAGAGATATTTTCATTAAAATTGAGTCAATTTTTCAAAACATATTTTTCACAAAACATATGGATCCCAAATAGCTAAAACCGTTTTATACATATATACATTTAGACACAAACATTATACAGATTAAAAAATAAAAATTTATTTACCTTAGATTCATATAAGTTTCCATTATCATTACAATTACACAATAAAATTAGCAGTAAAAATTTTTAGAAGTAAATTAAAGTTATTTTACTGCTAAAAATTAATATAAAGCAACAATATGAAAAATTACTGTTAAAAAGCTAAAATATAACAGTAACATGTGAAATTTGCTACTAAAATGTTAATATACAAAAATTATTAATTTTTTTTTCTTTATGGGTATTAGAAGAGAAATATTATTAATTACCGAGATTTGAAATCTTGCGCTTTGTACATATATATTTTTAAATTTTAAATAGTTATAGATTATATAATTTTTATTTTATAAAAATTATTGTTGTTATTGATAATTCTTTTGAACAAAGTAAATATTGTTATATATATATATATATATATATATATATATATATATATATATATATATATATATATATATATATATATAATCTACCGTTTCAACTTTTCAGAAGGATTATAATACAGGAACTTACTTTTGCTGTCATAAAGTCATAGCAACAATTTTATATTTTTAGTGGCAAAAACATTCCTGCTAATTCTAATATTTTATTGTTGTGTATATTTAGATAAATAATCATATGAAATGAATATGGATTTGAATTTGAAATTTGAATATAAAATTATTAAAAAAAACTATAATGTCAAACTCTAAATATTTAATTATTTTAAATGATTAACTATTTAAATAGATTTTAAATTAAATTGAAGTATAAATTTATTTATAAATGATAAAATTTGATTAATTATATCTTGAATCTCATATAATGATATTTATAGGAGTAAAATTAATTAATATTTTCATTTATACCAAATTCTAAAAGAATTTCACAAATATTTTAGAATTCAATCGTACCAAAAATTTTCATTTAATTTTTTAAATGAACATTTCTCTATTTGGCATTAATACCGAGTAGATTAATTTATTTATTTTTTTGACAAATTTTGGTATGGAAAAATTGGCAAATTATATTATAAACCTCCTGTTCATATTGTATTATGGATATGGTTCAAAACACATGAAAAATCACTTCTCCCAACCTAACGTTAGATCATGTGTTTCTTTTTTTTTTTCTTTTTTTTTTAATTTCAAGTGTTTCCTTTTCTCTTTTTGAAATCAAATATTTCTTTTTTTTTAAATCAATTGTTTCTTTTTTTTTTTTTTTAAATCAACTGTTTCCTAATTTTTTGAAATAAATATTTTAAATAATAATAATAATAATAATAATAGTAAGTTGAGTTTTAGGTTCATACATATAATATAATATACACGTTTATTGGAAAATAGTTAAATGTTCATTTGAATATATTCTCTAATTCATTATAATAAGTAGTAACATACAATCATTGCATCATTTTAACGATCATTACACATAATATACAAATTTATTTTAACATAATTGTAGTTTCATTGAAATAAATTTTTAGGTTTAGTAGAGGAAGGATTAACATGTTTACAATTTCATCTCTTGCAAATAGCAATATGTGAGTTTCAGATTCATTACATATAAAATATATATTTATTTTATTATAATTAGATATTCATTGGAATGAATTTTCATATAGAAATAACAAACTTATAGTATCATTTGATATAAATAACATTCGATGATTTTGCATGTTCATTACATATAACACATATATTTATTTCAGTATATTTAGATATTTATTACAATGAAACTATATATTTATTAGAAGAAGTAGTGACATGTTTAGAGTTTCATATAATGTTATTTGCATCAAATGAGTTTCAAGTTTATTATATAATGCATATATTCATTTCATAAAAAATTAAAAATATTATTTTATAATTAATTTCAATATATATATATATTATATATATATATATATATATATATATATATATATATATATATATATATATATATATATATATATATATATATATATATATATATATATATATATATTAAATCTATGTAAATTTATAAAAATAGAATTTTATTTGATACATTATATAATTTACCTAAATAAATATAAAATGATATTTAATAATTCAATTAATTTTGTTAAATTATCAAATTCAATATAAACAAAGAATTAAACTAATAATTTCATAGGAATAAATACATAAATATTTTTAATTAAATTATATTTATTTTACATAATAAATAATAAATTAAATAAAAAGAAAAAAAAGGAAAGAAAAAATAAATAAATGTTTATTAAATAAATGTTGATATATAATTTGGATTCTTGATCTATAATATAATATATACTAAGATTCATGATATAAAAATTCGTAAAAATTAGAACTTTGTACCACTAAACCAATTTTTTTTTTTTGGCAAATACCACTAAACCAATGTTAATTGGTTAGAATTTTTTTTTCTTTTTTCTAATTTATTTATTTATTTATTTTTCTATTATATAAGTTGGAATAGAGACAGTTCTATGCTTTCCATAGACTTCTCATAAAAGGATTTGAAATTGAAATTTCTTGACTGAGATTAATTCCAAGCTCTTTTTGTCAGCTTAAGCACAAAATCACGCTCTCACTTTTCTTAACTAACAAATTAAAACCAAAAGAAAAATGAAAATAAAGATCAAAGATAGATTCAGAATTGCAGACTATAAAAAGCTTTTAAATGCAGAGATCCTCTTTGATTATTATGAGAATGTTTTTCTTAGTGAACTTGTCATTCTCTAATGTTAGAACAAGAAAACATGAACACATACACAACCTTGAGTTCTATTGCAGAAACTTTAAAAAATAAAAAATAATAATAAAAATAAAAAGCCTTGTCTTTTACTGTGCTATTGAGTGTCTATGATTATCTGATAAACTCTGCCACATATTATAGGAATCAAATCTGCGAATGAAACCAACTCAAATCAGTCCCACAATAGCTCCAAAACCTTTCATTTCATACTTTCTCTAAAATCAGCAATATAAAATAGATATAACATAAATAAAGGAAATCAAATGTAATCTGATTGATTTTTTGACTAAATCTTAAATTTGAATATTTCATCTTTTAGTATAATAATTTTTTTTTTTTGTAAAAAAATATATTTTTTCAAATAAATAGAAAACACCATATTATATAACCTAGTAGCTATAATATTATTTTGACCCACTTATCTCTTATAAATAACAAACAATGAAACAAATAGACGAAATCTCAAAAATCATATCACAACACCATGTATGTATGAACAGAAAAAATATACATCATTATTTTTTAGCTAACCTTTTACAAAGGAATCCAAATTGTTTTTTATTTTAAGTTTTAGGACATTAAGACTGCATTTATTATTTTTTTGCAAGTTTGCTTTTATTTTAAGTACACCAAATACCTTAATTAAAGTATTCAACTATAATGTAAATTAGTCTTTTAGTTCTAAAATTAAAACATAATTAATGCTCTGTTAATTTATGTTAACTACCTTAAACGTAAAATAAAATACGGAGGGGGTAGTAATGAAAAAAAAAAAAAAAAAAACCATCTCAGCGGATAATTTATAAAAATATATGTATAAGCCAAACAAATCCCAGTACACAGACAAAGGCTCAGAAATCAAATCTCGAAATTTTTAGTTCTTGGAAACTCACAAAGTTTCTGCTTTTCCAGTCTCAAGAATGACATTAGTTACGTACACATGTTTTTCTTCTTCTTCCTCATCTTTCAGTACAGAAGAATATTCTTTAATGGCCCTAAACATCATCATCATCGTCGTCATCTCCTTGCAAGCAATTCATAGATATTCACATGCACGGAGATTCTAAACCCTAAACTAGTTAACAAACCCAAAGCTACCACATAAATACATCTCCCTCTTTTCATGGTTTAAACTAAAACAAACAAACATCAATAAACAATGAAACATTTTTCAGCTATTTTGGTTAGGGGAGGGATATTGCATTGATTTCAGGTATTCGACTTGTAATTTCTTAGACTACAAGACGGATAGAGACGCTCAAACTAAACAAATTAAAGAGGGAAAAAACTACTAAACTAAATATAGTCATTGCATTATTAGTTTATGGTCTAATACCCTTCGCCTTTTAGATCGATCACTAGAATTCGATCTTTCGAGTAAAGATTTAAGTGCAGTTTGCAAGAAGTGTACTGATTCAATGCTGTGATCTTTCTCTGCGGCTATTATAAGAACGTTTCTGATTCTTCCTCCCAGAGTTACCATTTCAGCTCTCAGTGTCTTTAAATGTAGGGATTTCAATATCTCGATTAGATCAGGCAAAAGATCAGAACGATCTTCACAGCACAGAGATGCTTTGAAGATTAACTGTCCATCGCCAGAATATTCACTGGAAAGAACAGTGATCTCATCGGTTTCTGATGGGAAGGTTTCAAGTCCTGGAATTTGTGAGGTCTGTTGCTTGAGTTCTCTCACTTTTTGAACAACTTTTGCTAGAAGAGAAGCTTTGTCTGTCTGAAAATTTTGAAAAAGAATATTTGTAAGAAACCCTATATATAAAAAGCTTAGTTACTTTGCCAAACATACTATACACTAATCTAGAAAGAAAGAAAAAGATAAAAGGGTAAAAGAAAATTAGGGAAAAAAAAAAAAAGAAAAAAGAAACGTTTTCGTGCTTTTTTGCTTTTGCAGATAAGGTCTGTACTTGCAGTTTGAACATTCAAAAGAGGCAAAGAGCTTCTAAAGACTGGTGTAGATCCAAGACTTCAGAATCTGAATTTAA
Organism: Reutealis trisperma; assembly: GCA_947687605.1. Lineage (NCBI taxonomy): Eukaryota > Viridiplantae > Streptophyta > Magnoliopsida > Malpighiales > Euphorbiaceae > Reutealis > Reutealis trisperma. The sequence goes on along the minus strand of CANTUT010000143.1, from coordinate 534,788 downwards.
CTATGTAGAAGTAGAAAACTGGTATAGAATATAGGCCCTTGTGTTTGGTTGACAAGAAAGTGAGGGAAAGCAAGAGAGAACAAAAAAAAAAAAAAATTGAAAATCAACATTAAGATCTCACTTAGTTCGCTAAATGATTGAGTTTGGCAAAAGTCAAGTCAGTGAGCAGGGGTTTTGGCTTTATGGGTCAAAAAGTAAAAAATTAATCTCTAAAAATCAAAGTTTAACTTTCTTCTTTTTTCCCACAGTTTCTCATATACCAAACAGTGAATAAACAGAATAATTAAAACCAAAAAAGAAAAAAAAATCACATCGATCAAAACCTTAACAATTTCCACATTTTTAAATGTATAACAAGCATAAATCACACTAAAAAAATTCACAATCTTTACCATTAAAAACCCTTTAAAAGCTCCTCAGCTTCGTATCATAGCCTTTTACTCTTCAATACCCTTTTACAAGATTTTTTTTTTTGTTAATTGTGCAACAATTGAATCCTAATTCACAATCCTTCATCACGAAACCACTCCAATACTACTGAGTTAGAGCTAATGGATTTTAAAAAAGAAAAAAAAAAGGTTAATTAGTATAATTAGTTACCTTAGAATTACAAGGAAGGAGGCTCCTTAGTTTATCAAGATGAGAATTAATTCTCTCTCTCCTTCTTTTCTCAGCTTCCTTATGATTCTTCAAAGCAGCAAGAGCTCTATCTTGAGGTGTCATATCAGTAATTACAGATCCTTCCAAGGGGTAATTATGGTATGAAGAAGAGGATGAACTGCATAGGCTTTGCATCGCCGGAAAGCCATATGGTCCGACGTTGAAGACTCCGTTCTCTGCGAGAAATCGGTACAAGTGTGAATTCTCCGGAGAGTTATCGGGTTGCATGTTGAGTAGTGTTTAGTGTTGTGTGGGTATGGTTTTGTAAAAGGAAAGGAAATGAAAGGAAACGTAAGGAAAGAAATGATTTATAGTATGATTTTATTTATTTTCGGTGTTGAAAAGTGGAATGAAGTGGGGAAGGTTTGGCTTTCGGTGGTGGTTTTGGGTTCTGTCTTTATTAAAGGGGTTTTCGTTTTATTATAGTCGTTTTGATTTGACTTCGTATGTCGTTTTTGGATATGGTGAGTGACTGGGTGCTGGGTAAGAATTGAGAGGGGACTTCTTTTTGTTTTTTTGTTTTATCCAAAAAAAAATTTCATTAAGGCATGTTAAGTGATGAAATTGCGACTTATTCCATTACAAATTAATATAGTGATGCCAACCCACATGTTCGAGAGCAGAGACATTGTTTTTTTTCTTTTAATTTTTTTTTATGGCAGGGAGTAGATACAGTTAAAAATTAAAGTTTGATAACATTTTTGTTTTTAAGGGCTTTAGCCTTTTTCTATAAATAATTTGGTGGTTTAGATTGTCAATTTTACCAACATTTTAGTAGACATTAATTAAGGAGAAAATTGTAGTGGCAATAATTATTTAAGATTTCCCAATCTTGCTTTTGAACTTTCATTTTTTAAAAAAAAAATTGTTTTGATACAAGATTTGAAGTGACTGGGACTCACTATAACAATACTAATTTATAATTAAAATATAAAATATGATTAATAAACAACAAAAATGTAATATCCCTAAATATCTATTTATTTATAATATCCAAAATTTCCTTAGCTCATTGGAGTTAGCAGTTGTGCCATAAGAAATTTATTATGATAATGAATGAAGAATGGAATCTATTTTGATAAGCATTTTTATTATAAAACGAAAGTCAAATCGAGTTTGACTTAATGTGACTATATTAATTATTTATTTGAAATGCGACTTTATAGTGCTAGAGAATGGGTATGAATATGATACCTAAATATCTCCTAAGTCATTAAAGATAATACTAGTGACATGAGAAGTTGATCTTAATCATAGCTATAATGGCAAAATAAAAGTCAAACTTAGTTTGACTTAAGGAGCCCATATGATTTATATACTTTAACAATGATATTGATGATAGCAGTATATGCCATATGAGCCATATAATAGTTATATAATAGTATATATTAATTCCCAATGACACGATAATATATTCATAATGTAAAAAGAGTTTCCTATTATTGAATATAGTCCTTAAGTATTTATAAGAGGATTTATTCTCAAGTGTTGAAAATATAGGAGACAGATTGCTCTTATACAAATATTTTAAATATGTTCATGGTCATACGATTAATGACTGAGCATCATTAATTCCGGAAGACTATCACCTATGTTTATTTTTTATAATCAGTATATGATATAGATGATTATAGAGGTAGTAAGTCTCATATTGCTTGACATATTATGTCGATACAAATATGTGGATATTCATAAGATGAATAGTCAAACTGTAATAATAGATGATAATAATATGTGATTTTATTACTTGTCAATTATTTATCATCTAAGTCATAATAGTGCATATAATCCTTTAACTTGAGGGATATGATATCTCAAACATAGGTAGTTACGATTTATTACTGCTTACATAGACGTACTATTCATGTATGGATATATGACATGTAATAATTTTAATTTGTTATGTATGGAGATAAGTGATCACCAAGATAGAATTCATTACCTTGAGTAAACAAGGTTAATATCTTATGTTATCTAATTATTTTTGATACTTAAGTTCTTGGCCAAGACAGTGAGATTCACTAGAATGAGTTTCTTGTGGGAATCTAATCTTATCAAGAATTAGAATTGAGATAAGGACATAAAATCGAGGCACATTAGGATTTGACATAAACCATTACCCTAGCCGAGATTGGGATCTTTAATGAAGGGATTTTAGTGCATGATGATTTATGATTGATGGTCTATGTGATGTTTAAAGTTATCAACTGTAAACATTTATTTCTAATTAGATAGTCGTAATATGAAATGCTAGCTGTCACTCACAATTTATGGGACTAAGTGTGAAGTGGGGATTTTACGTTAATAGAGAAAAATATTTTCTCATTCCTATTGCTAATTAGATATGAATCTAAAAAGTCAAACACCCAATAGTGATCACTTTTCAAGTGTAAAAAGTTTACCATAATAATTAATTAAAGTGTTTAATTAATTGATTAGTGGTAAAATGATTAAACATGTAATTAAATTGACAAAGACCCTAGCATGTCCTAATATTTAATCTATAAAGTTTCAATTCAATTAAATCTTAATTTGTCTATGATACAAATGAGAAAGATTAAATTGAAAATTGATTTGGACTAAATCAAATACTTAATTTTAAAGCTAGTGAAACCCTAAACACATGAGATATGGCCTAAGCCCATATGTGATATGGAAAATAGGTAATTTAGGGGTTAGAAAAAGTTCACTATTTATAAGCCCATGTGATGGGTTTAGGGGTTAGAGAATTTTCTACTAAGGTTAAAATTGTAATTATATCTTTTGGCTAGTGAAAATGTCCATTTTATCCTGAAAGGATAAAATGGTCATTTCACCATTTGAAAAAGTAAAGTCCAATTTTGCCCCTTCACCAAATAATGAGCTAAAAGAATACAAAAGGGCATTTAAGTCTTTATGAAGACTTAAGGGTTAAGTCTTGGAAAGATATAAAAGCTAAGAGTTTTTATGTTGCAACAAGAGGTGAACATCATTTTGAATTTGAAGCATTTTAGAGAGAGAAGTTGAGAGAGAGAAAGAAAATGAAGAAAATGTTTCTTCAATTTTTCTTTTGATCTTCAATTCTCTTCTTTGTTCTTTATGAAAGAACAAATGCTTGCAAATTAAAAATATATTTAGCCCAAAACAAATCAAAGGGAAACCTTAACTTCCTAAAAGTTTTTGAGGAAAAATTTTGAATCAATTTGGGCAACCAAGAGAGGGATTCAAAAACACCAAATGGAAACTTAGAGGTGAGGTAAGTGTGGATGATCTAGAGGCTTCACACTTGGGAAGCTCTTTGTTAAAGAACGAAGGAACCTACAAGAGGTAATATGATTACTCTTCTTTTTTCTTTCTATGCATATGTGTTTTACACATAAATTAATTGATTGCTATAATGGATGTTTAGACCAAAATTAGGTAAAGTGAAATTTTAAAATGTTTTAATTTCACCCCACCACCTTGCTTCTGTTGCATTTGGCTCCACCATTCCTTTAATTGAACAGCTAGTAAATATACAATATAAAGTGAATAAAATTTATCTAACAATGTTTAGAGTGTGTAGTAAAATTAGAAAGCAAAAACATGTACACCAAAATAAAAGTAAAGAAATGAAAAATTTAGTAAGTTATTAAAAATGAAATGTGCATATATAGATTTGTTAGTAGGCTTTTAGACCTGAAAGCCAAGCCCATTAGAATGGCCAGCACATGTCACATCCCAACCTTATGAGATACGACGGTCCTAGAACTTGGGGAGATATAAGGTCACCCATGCCCGTAGAACCCATTAACATATAACAATCATGCCTAGGATCTTACCGAACCTCTTTTATTAACTCATTTAAAACATTTAGATAAATACCATAACTGCGAAAAACTTAAAATAAATCATTACATATAAATCCATAAAGAAAATAACACAATTCTCGATAAGTATTAATCAACATTCCTGGAGCATCTAAAGACAAGACTTCATAAACATAGTATTATTGATAACTTGGACAAGGAATTCCCCAAGCGAAGTAGAATGCTTGAGCCATCACCTTGCCTCCTCATATTTGCTCACCTGGAACCACACAAGGAAAAGGAGTGAGATAGATGATCTCAATGAGTAAACAAAAAGGCACATACATTATCACATATTCCTTTGAAAGGAAACACATAGCTTATACACATAGTTCACAGTTTATAACTCATGAATCAGGTTGCAATTTAGTAAGGGTTCAATTGGCAAGTTTGCAGAAATCACACTTATAACACATAGAGAGTGAAGACTATTGCTCATTCACACGAAGCACATAGAGGAGAGGTGGCCTTTGCTAAATTCCAATTCCTATCACGTGGAAAGTATGAAGCTGATCAGGCCCCACAGCTAGAACCGCCCCTTCTAGCTGAGGTGGATACACTACCCCTATCCATCTAATTAAGACCATGTGCACAGGTTCCGATGATCACCCACATCGGTGCGAGGATTCTGTATAAAGGGTAAAGGTACCATAGCTAGAGCTATTGGTAAACACAATTAACAATATCACATAAGGCAACGATAACATGTAATTCAATATCAATAGTAGTTTGGCTTTCAACACTAAGACAATGAAAGTGTAGTTCTAGAGAGAATACAAGTTAGGGTGTTAATCACAAAAAGTTCTCATTGGATAAACAAAATAGTTTTTGACCAAATATCCTTTGGCAACCCAAGCTTGATAAAGAAATCATATAATAATATTTAAAAATGGAAAGAACTTGGGTTTCAAAGAGCACAAAGGTTCACATATCAATATATCACATATCATATAACACAACATGATGTTGTTCACACTTGTAACAAGAACATTGTGTTTACTCACACTTGAAGGATGAATACGATGTTTACTTACCTTAGAGTTCCTTTGCTCCTAGTACACGTAGTCCCTTTTGTACTTCTAAAGCTTCTCAAACTCTAACATAATAGTTGATTAAATACTTAGTATTTATTTACTCATGATGCTCCTATCCCATAACTACCCATGTACATATAGCATACACATACACTTAGAGTTCACACATAGGTGTACTTATCACTTGCACATAGCTCATTGACCTACTAGTCTTGCATACTTAGGCCTTATGGGCTCATATGAAAACACATTGCAATCATATCCACACCTCTTTAAGGTCATCACAATATCATTACCTCAATATTAATTATCTTAGTTCACTTTACACTTCCATACATGTCAACTTAATAATTAATCTTTCAAATGTCATACTTAACTCTTATGATCCTTTTTACTTCATTAATTCATAACCATATGTTCATCATCAGTTTATCATAACATCTAGTTTCATATTTCCTAATCACATTTGTATTCTAATCACAATATAAGGTTAAGATACCTTAAGTATACTTTAAGTATACTATAATACATTTAAGCTTATCTAGGATCATACCTTCAACTAACATACAATTTCATCATCTATTATACATACATACATGCCAACAATCACCAAGACACATCACATAAAATTTATAAACATTTGGACAAAATTGTTCATGTAGGCCGAATGCATCATTAAGGTAAAAACCAAATTCTTCTTCTTTTCGTGCTTTCTATCTATTTCAGAAATATGTAAAAACATGGTTGGACCAAGATTTTTCTTGTTAACATAACAAAAATCATTTTGGAACTTAAATCCATAAGAATCAGCCACTATTGGTGTTAGTAATATATGAAAATTCAATATTTTGCATTATAGTGCACAAAACCATAAGTTTTCTTATTTTTGGTATTTTCCGGTCATTTCAGAAATATGCAAACAGGTTGTTTAAACCATTATTTTTCATTCAATTATTGAAAATATCAGTTTAGAACATATTCCTTCATGAATCGGCAGCCATAGGTAGGGTTTGTACAAAAGAATTCCAAGTTCAAAGGCTTAGGTGAAAAATCATGAGTTTCCGCGCTTTTCGCGCATTTCGTTCATTTCAGCGATAAACAGACACATGATTTAAATCATTATTTTTTATCTAAACAAAACAAATATCATATTAGAACACCAATTCATATAAATCAGCAGCCATGTATTCATGAAAGAATAAAATTTTCTAATTTCCAAGTCCTAACACGAAAACCTTGAATTCCTTTGTTTTTCAAAACTTTTCGGTCATCACAGAAATATGTAGAAATATTATTTAATCCAATATTTTTCATCAAAACAAATAAAAAATCAGTTTAGAATACATACATGCACAAATCGCCCCCCCCCTCCCCCCCCCTCATGATGTTTATGCAATAAAATTGTGATTTTAATTCACCTTTGGAGAAATATTACGGAAAGAATCGTGTTTTCGGTAGAAAATAAATTTTCTCTCCCAAAATTTTACTCAAACAGAATTGAATCTATAGAAATCAGTAATCAAATAGTTCAAAATAATTTTCTCATAAATTATTTTATAGAAATCAGTTTAGAATCGAAAGAGAATAAAAACTTATGATTACAGTCACGAAATCCCGAAATGGAAAGGTGTTTTCAATATTTCAGTAGAGAAAAATATTTTGAGAGGTTCTTCTGCCAAAATACAGAACGAATAAGAGAATGGCTGCTGGAAATCTTTGTTTGGCTGAAAATTAGAATATATGTTAGGGTTGGAGTAGAATTTTCACTTTTACCATTAATGAAATAGGTTAGGAGCATTTTTGTGTAGTGGGTTTTTGGGTATTTAGGCTTTTTCTTTAAAATTTTTTGGCTGAATGGATTAAAAATAAAAGTAATATTTTTCTTATTAATTTTGGAACATTTCCCTCAAAAATATTTATTTAAAAATATTTTAAAAATACCCATAAAATTATTTTATGCTTAAAAATTGTCTTATGCATGAACATTCATTTTATTTAAAATAAATTCTTTTATGCAAATGTACTTAATGTAAATCATTTATTTCACAATAGCAACACATATTATGCATATTAAAATTATTTTAATATACCACATACTCATCAATCACTTGGATCACAAATTTTTCACACAAGCACACACTTAACCTTATTAGTTCTAAATCAAGCAATTTATCACGAAAATTCTTAGGGTGGGTGTGGGTTGTTACATTCTTCCCACTTAAAGAAATATGTCCTCGAATTTAAACCCTTACTTAGTTTCTCTTAAAAAGCTGAGGGTGCTTTTGTCGCATCTCCTCCTCCGCTTCCCAAGTGCACTCATTTATCCCATGATTTCGCCATTGAACCTTAATCATGGGTATCTCCTTATTTCTTAACATCTTTACTTGTCGATCCACTATAGCTATTAGTGACTCCTCATAAGATAGTTGCTCATCTAACATAATGTCTGGAGGTAAAAGAACATGCGATGGATCTGACACATATTTCCTTATCATTGAGATACGGAACATTGGGTGCACATGTGCCAAAGTAGGAGGCAGGGAAAGTCTATAAGACACTTCTCCAACCTTATCTAAGATTTTGAAAGGACCAATGAAATGAGGTGATAATTTTCCTTTCTTGCCAAATCTCATAACACCTTTCATTGGTGAGACCTTTAAGAACATGTGATCTCCCACGGCGACTTGGACTTCCTTTCGCTTAGGGTTCGCGTAACTCTTTTGTCAACTGAATGCTGTCTTTAGTCGATCTTGAATTATTAGTACTTTCTCGGTGGTTTCCTTAAGCAATTCGGGCATTTCTATATGCTTGTCTCCAGGTTCAATCCAACAAATCGGAGAATGACACCTTCTCCCATACAACGCTTCATATGGTGCCATGCCAATGGACGAATGATAGCTATTGTTGTAGGCGAATTCAATCAGGGGTAAATACTTATCCCAGCTACCACCAAAATCCAAGACACACATCCTAAGCATGTCCTCAAGTGTCTGAATTGTTCTTTCAGACTAGCTGTCTATTTGAGGGTGAAACGCCATGCTAAAATCTAATTGTGTTCCTAATGCTTCTTGCAACTTTTGCCAGAACCTTGAAGTGAATTGAGTTCCTCGATCGGAGATGATAGAAATTGGCACTCTATGTAGTTTCACTATCTCATCTATATATAACTGCGCATACTGGGCTGCAGAATATGTAGTCTTAACTCCTAGGAAATGGGCAGACTTTGTCAATCTATCTACTATGACCCATATAGAATCATATCCTGTGGAGGTTCTAGGTAAGCCAACAATGAAGTCCATTGTGATACACTCCTAGTTCCATTTAGGTAGTCGAATTTCTTATAGCAATCCTGAGGGTCATTGATATTCATACTTGACTTGCTGGCAAGTCAGGCAGGATGCTACAAACTTAGCTACATCTTTCTTCAATCCAGCCACCAATAATTAGCTTTTATGTCATGGTACATCTTGGTAGTTCCAGGATGGGGGCAGTAAGGTGTCTGATGTGCCTCCTTCAAATATCCTTTCCTTTAGTCCATCCACATCAGGCATGCATACTCTATTCTTACACTTTAAAATCCCATTGACTACCTCAAACTCAGGATTCTTTCCTTCTCTCATCTCATCCTTCAACTTCATCAAGCATAGGTTTCTATCTTGTGCATTCCTTATTTCTTCCATTAACTTAGATCTTACTTGGAAATGAGCCACTAGAACTCTTAATCCTCCAATCTCTAGTCTCAATCCTTGATTAAACAATTCCTTTAGTTCCTTCACAATCGGCCTTTTTCTCACATCCACATGGGCTAGGCTTCCCATCGACTTTGGACTCAAGGCATCTGCCACTACATTCGCCTTTCCGGGATGATAGAGAATCTGATAGTCATAATCCTTTAATAGTTCAATCCATCTCCTTTGTCTTAGATTGAGGTCTCTTTGGCTTAAGATATATTGAAGACTCTTATGATCCGTGTAGATCTCACACTTTGTCCTATACATGTAATGTCTCCAGATCTTTAGAGTGAACACTATCGCAGCTAATTCTAAATCGTGAGTAGGGTAATTCACTTCATGTCTTTTTAGTTGTCATGATGCATAGGTGATGACTTTTCCATTTTGCATTAAAACGCACCCAAGTCCTACTCTTGAAGCGTCATAATAGACCGTTAATCCTTCTTCTCCTTTAGGTAATGTCAACACTGGTGCCGATACCAAACACTCTTTGAGTTTCTAAAAACTCTTCTCACTGGACTCTTCCCAATTGAACTTAACTTGTTTTCTTGTCAACTTGGTCATTAGGGCTGCTATCTTAGAAAAGTCCTGTATGAATCTATGATAATATCCCACCATACCTAAGAAACTTCATACTTTAGAAACTGTTGTGGGCCTTGGCCAATTCGCTATCGCTTCAACTTTCTTAGGATCAACTTGAGTTCCTTCCTTACTTACTACATGTACAAGAAAGTTGAATGACTCCATCCAAAACTCACACTTAGATAACTTAGCGTAGAGTTGGTGATCACATAACGTTTGAAGCACGATCCTCAGATGTTCTTCATGTTCCTCTTTATTGTTTGAGTAGATCAGGATGTCATCGATGAATACAATCATGAACTTGTTAAGGAATGGCTTGAAAACTTGATTCATCAAGTCCATGAAAAGCAACAGGAGCATTCGTCAAACCGAATGGCAAAATTATGGATTTTTAGTGTCCATATCTATTACGAAAGGCAGTCTTGCAGATATCTTCTCCTTGGATCTTTAGTTGATGATAGCCAGACCTTAAGTCAATCTTGGAGAAGTGACCAACTCCTTGGAGTTGATCAAAAAGATCATTGATCCTCGGCAATGGGTATCTATTCTTTATAGTGACTTTGTTAAGTTGACGATAGTCGATGCACATTCGGAATGATCCATATTTCTTTTTCACAAACAACACTGGAGCACCCCATGGCGAACTGCTTGGTCGAATGAAGCCCTTATCGAGTAGGTCATACAATTGCGTCTTTAACTCCTTAAGCTCCATTGGTGCCATATGATATGGCGGTATCAATATCGGTTGTGTACCGGGTAGCAATTCGATGTTGAACTTGATCTTATGATCAGGCAGTAATTTGGGTAAATCTTTTGGAAAGACATCCATAAACTCGTCCACTACTGGAATGCTCTTGTCTTGAATGGCAGCTTCTTTGTCAGTGTCGACTATGTGGGCTAGATACGCTTGACATCCTTTCCTTAACGTCCGACTCGCTCTTAAGGCCAATATCAAGTTTAAAGGATTCTCATTTCTATCTCCTTAGTATACAAACTCCTTCCCATCTCTAGTTCGAAACTCAATAATTTTCTTCCTACAGTCGATACGAGCTCCATGCTCATACAACCAGTCCATCCCTAATATCGCATCAAATTCTAGTACGTCCAATTCTAGCAACACTACCAGAAGTGTTTGTCCATTAATGTTTCCATCACTTCCCCTAAAGGAGTTGCTATTACTAACGGTTCACTCATCAATTCCTTATCTATTCCTAAATACTTAGCAAAACAAGGCGACACAAACGAATGGGTAGCACCAGAATCAATTAAACATTTTATGCTAGAACTTTGGATGGGGATGATACCTGTGATGGCGATGTGCGAATCGCGAGCCTCTTACGGATTTAATGCGAAGACTCGACCCTTGCCCTTATTCTTTGTCATTGGTGCACTCCTAACCATTGGTCCTTTGTCCTTGACTCCTTGTCCTTGCGTTTGGAATAGCTTGGGTTGTGGTCGTACCGTGGTCCTATTCCTTTAGCTCCTCATCTGAGGGCAGTCCTTTATGAAGTGCCCCATTTGCCCACACCTAAGGCAAGCGCTAGTATCTTTTCGGCATATTCCAAGATGTTTCCTTCCACATTTGCCACATGTGGGGATCTCTTGCTTAGTTTGACCATTTTGTGGTCCAGATAGTGGAAACTCCTTCCTTTGCTCCCCTCTATTTCCATGCTGTCCTTTATGACCTTTGTTCTTATACGTTCCCTTTTGGTCTCGTTCAACTCGTTCGGCTCTCTCCACCTTGTATCTCTTTTCAATGACCTTGGCCTTGTCTATGAGCTTGGCTAAGGTTAGAAACTCGGTTGCTGCCAATGAATTGAATAGAGGTGTGATAAGTCCTCTAAGGAAATGATTGACATGACTTGCTTTAGTAGGAACGATATTGATAGCAAAATGACTAAGTCGGTTAAACTCCTTAGCATAATCAGACATGGACATTCCTGGTCTTTGCTTCAGTTGTTCGAATTGCAATGCCCTATCTTGCCTTTCTCCTTCTGGCAAGAACTAATCCATTACTTCTTGCTTAAATTCTGCCCACGTAGGTGGGTTAGCTCCATAAAGTCATTCTTCGATATTCCTCTCATATCAGTACCAAGCTTCTTTCTTGAGTAAGAGTCCTACCAATTCAATCACTCGAGCATCTGAGCAAGATAAATGATGGATTAGCTTATCTATCTCATCCAAAAATTCGTAAGGGTCATCTCCTTCCTCACCACAAAAAGTAGGCGGTTGCAGCTTCTTAAATTCCACCATGGTCATTCCCTCATCAGGTAGTCGTTTCCTCTCTCTTTGAGCAGGTGTCACTACCGCAGGTGGCATAACTTCATTCCTTTTTTGAGTTGGCGGTGCTTCCTGCATTTGAGCTTGTAGCTCGTCTAGTTCCTTGCGCAAATCCCTCATTTCTTCGCGCATGGTGTGCACTTCTTACGAAGTCATTTGCTCACTAGAGCCCATAGTCAGTGCCCTCGAGTTGGATCTTTCTCTTGATCGTATAGGTGTAGAGGCAGCATTCGATGCGGTGTCCGATATAACATGGTCATTAGCCCTAACGGATTGGGCGACTGTGCAAACCTTCTTTTTGGGAGGCATTCTGTCTATCATAATAAGGGAATTTAGTACTAATCCCCTATCCTAACCCATTTATCCTCCCCCTTATACTAGACACATTATCATGTATTTACCATGCCACATCACTAAGCACATGTCATGTATGGATCATATATCACATAGTTTTGCACATATCACATATCATAATCATATAGCATATATCTCCTGATATCACACTATAGCATAATAATAAAGGAAATCATCTCATCCTATGTAACTTAGGCAATCAAGGAAAATCATTCATATCATATAAATTGCTATGCCGTTACGTCGATCATCCTATCTACTAGACCTAATTATCGTGTCCACCTCCAAAGCAATCCAGAGTGATATGGCCATTGCTGCCACATCGATAGCAAAGGAGATCTCTATCTTGACGGCGATTAGCTGAAGATGAAGACCTTACTGGCGAGTAGTCTCCTTTATGCTCAACAATCCCTGACCTAAGCTGCTCCATATCCTCCCTTAGTGCATGGATCACTACCTTAAGACGTTAGTTTTCCTCTTTCAAGTACAAATAGTTATCCTCTAATTTTTGAACCTTACTATATACTCAATCAGGATCTAAGCGCTCCTCGGGGACCTTTTCTTCGTCAGGGGTCTTCTCTTTCGTGGGGCGAATCACAGTTACAACTTTCTCGAGCATCTCTAGCCAAGTCCTCTTACAAGTCACACAGGGTGCTCTAGGTCACGGTCCTCGAGCAGGCGTAATCTTCTTGGTCATCTGTCAGAAGAATCGTAAGGCAAGCAAACAATAACAAGGATTACTAATCTACTAGGATTTCACGGAACTATGCTAGTGATAGACTGCAAGTGACATGACAGGAAAATTTCTATGCTCTAGGATTTTACTTAAGCAACTCATATAAAACAAGCCTAAACTAGACTTTTAAAAACTACGGCTCTGATACCACCTTTGTCACATCCTAACCTTATGAGATACGATGGTCCTAGAACCTGGGGAGACATAAGGTCACCCACGCTTATAGAACCCATTAACATATAACAATCATGCCAAGGATCTTACTAAACCTCTTTTATTGACTCATTTAAAACATTTAGATAAATACCATAATTGCGGAAGACTTAAAATAAATCAATACATATAAATCCATAAAAAAAATAACACAATTCTCGATAAGTATCAATCAACATTCCTGGAGCATCTAAAGACAAGACTTCATAAACATAGTATTATTGATAACTTGGATAAGGAATTCCCCAAGCGAAGTAGAATGCTTGAGCCATCACCTTGCCTCCTCACATTTGCTCACCTGGAACCACACAAGGAAAAGGGGTGAGATAGATGATCTAATGAGTAAACAAAAAGGCACATACATTATCACATATTCCTTTGAAACGAAACACATAGCTTATACACATAGTTCATGGTTTATAACTCATGAATCAGGTTGCAATTTGGTTCAATTGGCAAGTTTGCAGAAATCACACTTATAACACATAGAGAGTGAAGACTATTGCTCATTCACTCGAAGCACATAGAGGAGAGGTGGCCTTTGCCAAATTCCAACTCTTATCACGTGGAAAGCATGAAGTTGATCAAGCCCCACGGCTAGAACTGCCCCTTCTAGCTGAGGTGGATACACTACCCCTATCCATCTGATTAAGACCATGTGCACAAGTTTTGATGATTACCCGCATCGGCACGAGGATTTTGCATAAAGGGTAAAGGTACCATAGCTAGAGCTATTGGTAAACACAATTAACAATATCACATAAGGCAACAATAACATGTAATTCAATATCAATAGTAGTTTGGCTTTCAACAATAAGACAATGAAAGTGTAGTTCCAGAGAGAATACAAGTTCGGGTGTTAATCACAAAAAGTTCTCATTGGATAAACGAAATAGTTTTGGACCAAATGTCCTTTGGCAACCCAAGCTTGACAAAGAAATCATATAATAATATTTAAAAATGGAAAGAACTTGGGTTTCAAAGAGCACAAAGGTTCACATATTAATATATCACATATCATATAACACAATATGATGTTGTTCACACTTATAACAAGAACATTGTGTTTACTCACACTTGAAGAATGAATACGATGTTTACTCACCTTGGGGTTCCTTTGCTCCTAATACACGTAGTCCCTTTTGTACTTCTAAAGCTCCTCAAGCTCTAACATAATATTTGATTTAATACTTAGTATTTATTTACTCATGATACTCCTATCCCATAACTACCCATGTACATATAGCATACGCATACACTTAGAGTTCACACATAGGTGTACTCATCGTTTGCACATAGCTTGTTGACCTACTAGTCTTGCATACTTAGGCCTTATAGGCTCACATGAAAACACATTGCAATCATATACGTACCTTTTTAAGGTCATCACAATATCATTACCTCAATATCAATTATCTTAGTTCACTTTACACTTCCATACATATCAACTTAACAATTAATCTTTCAAACGTCATACTTAACTCTTATGATCCTTTTTACTTCATTAACTCATAACCATATGTTCATCATCAATTTATCATAACATCTAGATCCATATTTCCCAATCACATTTGCATTCTAATCACAATACAAGGTTAAGATACTTTAAGTATACTTTAAGTATACTATAATACATTTAAGCTTATCTAGGATCATACCTTCAACTAACATGCAATTTCATCATCTATTATACATACATACATGCCAACAATCACCAAGACACATCACATAAAATTTATAAACATTTGGACAAAATTGTTCATGTAGGCCGAATGCATCATTAAGGTAAAAACCAAATTCTTCTTCTTTTCGTGCTTTCCGTCTATTTCAGAAATATGTAAAAACATGGTTTGAACCAAGATTTTTCTTGTAAACATAACAAAAATCATTTTGGAACTTGAATCCATAAGAATCGGCCACTATTGGTTTTAGTAATATATAAAAATTCAACCTTTTGCATTATAGTGCACAAAACCATAAGTTTTCTTGTTTTCGGTATTTTCCGGTCATTTTAGAAATATGCAAATAGGTTGTTTAAACCATTATTTTTCATTCAATTATTGAAAATATCAGTTTAGAACACATTCCTTCATGAATAGGCAGCCATAGGTAGGGTTTGTACAAAAAAATTCTAAGTTCAAAGGCTTAGGTGAAAAATCATGAATTTCTGCGCTTTCCGTGCATTTCGTTCATTTCAGCGATAAACAGACACATGATTCAAATCATTATTTTTCATCTAAACAAAACAAATATCATATTAGAACAACAATTCGTACAAATCAGCAGCCATGTATTCATGAAAGAATAAAATTTTTCAATTTCCAAGTCCTAACACGAAAACCTTGAATTCCTTTGTTTTTCAAAACTTTTCGGTCATCACAGAAATATGTAGAAATATTATTCAATCCAATTTTTTTCAACAAAACAAATAAAAAATCAGTTTAGAATACATCCATGCACAAATTGCATCCCGCCCCTTATGATGTTTATGCAATAAAATTGTGATTTTAAGTTATAGAATTCACTTTTGGAGAAATCTTGCGGAAAAAATCGTGTTTTCTGTAGAAAATAAATTTTCTCTCCTAAAATTTTACTCAAACTGAATTGAATCTATAGAAATCAGTAATCAAACAGTTCAAAATATTTTTCCCATAAATTATTTTATAGAAATCAGTTTAGAAATCGAAAGAGAATAAAAACTTACGATTACGGTTACGAAATCGCGAAACGGAAAGGTGTTTTCAATATTTCGGTAGAGAAAAATATTTTGAGAGGTTCTTCTGCCAAAATACAGAAGAATAAGAGAATGGCTGCTGGAATCCCTTGTTTGGGTAAAAATTAGAATATATATTAGGGTTGGAGTGAAATTTCCACTTTTACCCTTAATGAAATAGGTTAGGAGCATTTTTGTGTAGTGGGCTTTTGGGTATTTGGGCTTTTTCTTTAAAAATTTTGGGCTGAATGGATTAAAAATAAAAGAAATATTTTTCTTATTAATTCTGGAACATTTTCCTCAAAAATATTTATTTAAAAATATTTTAAAAATACCCATAAAATTATTTTATGCTTAAAAATTGTCTTATGCATGAAAATTCATTTTATTTAAAATAAATTCTTTTATGCAAATGTACTTCATGTAAATCATTTATTTCATAATAGCAACACATATTATGCATATTAAAATTATTTTAATATGCTACATACTTATCAATCACTTGGATCATAAATTTTCACACAAGCACACACTTAACCTTATTAGTTCTAAATCAAGCAATTTATCACGAAAATTCCTGGGGTGGGTGTGGGTTGTTATAGCACGCAAGGCCCATAAATAGGTGAAGATACACTTAACTAGAGTTAAGAATAGTTAACCAAGGTTAAATTGATGTTGTAAGAGCTAGGCACAAAAAATGACTTAGTAGTCACAAAAATTGACTAAGTCAAATCCTTAAACAAATTGAATTCCCATATTTCCTACATAAAAGACTAGACACATTTTTAGTATCTTAACACTATATGATAAGCATCACCAAATTAGATGAAATTCTAGCTATAACAACCCATACCCTTGCTAGGAGTTTTGGGACAAATTGCTTGAATTTAGAGTTAGTGTGATAAAGTGTGTGCTTTCATGAAATTTTATGTGTTATGTGATTTATGAGTAAGTAGCATGTTAGATTAGTTTTAATATGCATAATATGAATTTTGAATATGAAATAGGTGATCTAGGTGAAATGCATATGCATAAATTCATTTATTGCATACAAAGTGAATTTTCATGCACAAAATGATTTTTAAGCATAAAATAATTTTTTATGAGCATTTTAAAAATATTTTAAATTAAAAATTTTTGGGAAATTTTAATTAAAATAATAAGCAAAATATTTTATTTTTAATACATTTAAATCAGCCCATAAATTGGATTAAAAACCCAACTCACCAAAAGCCCAAGAAACCTAAGCACTCATAACTTAGCTCATTAATAGCAATCTGGTAATTTTGCTCTAAAAACCCTAAACATAAGCTAAATTTCGGCCTCCCTTGATTGTGGCAGCTGATAATAGTATGTGCCCTAGGAGCCATATAATAGTTATGTAATAGTATATATTAATTCCTAATGGCACGATAAGTATATTCATAATGTGAAAACAGTTTCATATTATTGAATATTATCCTTAAGTATTTATAGGAGGATCTATTCTCAAGTGTTGAGAATATGAGAGATAGATTGCTCTTGTACAAATATTTTAAATATATTCATAGTTATAGGATTAATGACTAGGCATTATTAATTCCGGAAGACCATCATCTCTGTTTAACCATAATCAATATGTGATACAGATGATTATAGAGGCAGTGAGTCTCATACTGCTTGACATATGGTATCGATACGAACATGTGGATATTCATAGGATGAATAGTCAAATTATGACATTAGATAATAATTATATGGGGTTTTACTACTTGTCAATTATTTATCATCTAGGTTATAATAGTGCATATAATCCTTTAACTTGATGGATACTATATCTCATACATAGGTAATTTGAATTTATTACTACTTACATAGATGTACTATTTATGTACGGATATATGGCATGTGATAGTTCTAACTTGTTATGTAAGGAGGTAAGTGATCGTCAAGATAGAATTCATTATCTCAAGTAAACGAGGTTAAGATTCTATGCTATTTGGTTATTCTTAATACTTAAGTTCTTGGCCAAGACAGTGAGATTCACTAGAAAGAGTTTCTAATATGAATCTAATCTCATCAAGAATTAGAACCTAGATAAAGATATAGAATCAAGGCACATTAGAGTTTGACATAAACCATTACCTTAGCTGGGATTGAGATCTTTAATGAAGGGATTCTAGTGCATGATAATTTATGATCGATGGTCTATGTGATGTTTAAAGTTCTCAACTATAAACATTCATTTTTAATTAGGTAGTCATGATATGGAATGCTAGTTGTCACTTGCGACTTTATGGGACTAAGTGTGAGTGGGGATTTCACATTAGTAGATAAAAATATTTTTTCATTCCCATTGCTAATTAGACAAGAACCTAGAAAGTCACACACCCAATAGTGATCACCATCCAAGTGTAAAAGATTTACCATAATAATTAATTAAAGTGTTTAATTAATTGATTAATGGTATAATGATTAAACATGATATTAAATTTACAAGGACCTTGGGATGTCCTAATGTTTAATTTATGAAGTTTTCTACTCAAATAAAATCTTAATTTTTATGTGATGCAAATGAGAAAGATTAAATTGAAATTTATTTGGACTAAGTCAAGGACTTAATTTTAAACTTAGTGAAAACCCAAAATACATAAGATGTGGTCTAAGCCCATATGTAATATGGAAAAAAGGCAATTTAGGGGTTAGAGAAAATTCACCATTCATAAGCTTATATAATGGGTTTAGGGGTTAGAGAATTTTCTACTAAGGCCAAAATTCCTATTATATCTTTTAGCTAATAGAAATGTCCATTTTACCCCTAAAGGATAAAATAGTCATTTCACCATTTTAAGAAGCAAAGTCAACTTTGCCCCTTCACCAAATGATGAGCTAAAGGGTGTTTAAGTCTTTGTGAAGACCTAAGGGTTAAGTCTTGGAATGATATAAACGCTTTGAGTTTTTATGTTGTTGAAAAGAGTGAACATCATTTGATCAATTTGAAGCATTTAGAGAGAGAAGTTGAGAGAGAGAAAGAAAAGGAAGAAAATGGTTCTTCAATTTTTCTTTTGATCTTCAATTCTCTTCTTTGTTCTTTATGGAAGAATAATTGCTTGCAATTTGAAAATGAGTTTAGTCCAAAACAAATCAAAGAGAAACCTTAATTTCCTAAAAGTTTTTGAGGAAAATCTAGAATCAAAATTAGGCAACCAAGAGATGGATTTAAGAACACCAAAGAAACTATGGAAACTTAGAGGTGAGCTAGGTGTGGATGATCTAGAGGCTTCACACTTAGGAAGCTCTTTGTTAAAGAAAGAAGAAACCTACAAGAGATAATATGATTACTCTTCTTTCTTCTTTCTATGCATATGTGTTTTACACACAAATAAATTGATAGCTTGAATGGATGTTTGGACCAAAATTAGGTAAAGTGAAATTTTAAAATGTTTGAAATTTCACCCCACCACCTTGCTTCTATTGCATTTGGCTCCACCATTCCTTTAATTGGTATTAAAGCAATTAATTTCTATGTAAAACCTTTTTATATGTTATTTTGGAGGTTTTTGATTTGGTTGAAAAGGAGTTATTGCACAAATGTTATGCTGTCAAACACAAAACTTCGCCTGCGAATCAAATATTGCAAGTGCAAATGAATGGATCAGAACAAAAGTTGTTCATGTCA